>BCLH01001417.1:57426-85926 GCA_001602315.1 Zoysia pacifica | reverse complement strand
TGTAAATCGGATCGACGAAGAAATGGTTTGGCTGGACACCTTGTGGCAGGACACGGTACAGTATACGTTAGCTGCCCTGCTGCTTACTCTCCCGTCGTCGCAGGCGTTGCATTCCATCGGACAAAGATCCTCGCGTCTCCCGTCTCCCAACTTCCGCTGCCTCTGTCCGTGTCCGGGTGCCGGGACTGGCGGCGCCTGACCGCCGTGCCACCTTGCCAGGGCTTGTCAAACAACGAGTATCGTGATAGCACCCTCGTGTGCTGAACTGCTGATCCAAGATGCTCACGAATCGGCCGTATTCTTCTGAAACCACGCGGCCGCCGCCAGTCTGTACGCCCTCGGAACGCGTCAGCTGATGACAAGCAGCTAGCTCAGCGCGCGGCGATGCGGCGACACGCTGATACGCCGACGTCGTGCGCGCGGCACCTGCGACCGGCCGCGGGAGCGCGAGATCCGTGTCGTGCGCGGCGCACCCGTCCAGATGACCAGATCACCCGGCGAGCGCGAGGCACCGCACGCTCGTCGGCCTTTCAGCCGTCAACAATCCAACGCACAGTCAATTCCTGAAGCTCTCGCCTCTCGCGACAGCAGCGCTACAGCCATTTTCTTATTACAATCATCGTGGCACGCACCTGCTCTTCCTTCGTCGTGTGGGTTAGTGGTGGCAAATCCAAAATTCCGCGAGACGACGACGAGGACCCGACGCGCCCTGGTCGCCGGCCGGCTGTGAACCGGTTGGAACCCATGTGCGTGGGGCTCCATTATTCGCCTTCAAATTCTCAAATTCTTTACTGACTCGCTGCCTTTTCTTTTCTTTCTGAAACAAGATTATTATCAGCTACTAGCGCCTCCAAATTCGTTCGTCACCAGCTGGAGATCAGATTGACCTTTTGGGTGGCAGAACATGGCACCAAACATATACTCCTACTGCATGATTGGCGTAACTGCTCCGGACAAAACAACTGTCCACGGTCCACGTATCAATGTCTTGTATACTTTGTACTATACCTGCATGATAATACTATAGCACGGCTATTTACAAGCTGGTTTTAAAATTCCACGACACATGTCAAGCTGATCTCCGTGAGGGTTTGATTTTGTGCTCTAGCACTAGCAGGCTAGCGGCCAAAAAGTATGGTTCATGTGATGTGAAATGTGGTGCCTGTTGAGGGGCGGCTGTTCCGGGATGATGAGCGCCTGAAACCGGGGTGACTTTGTGCAAACAAAAGTACCGACATTTTCGGTTCATGCTCACTAACCCTTGTACCGGTAGCTTAGGACCTTAAAAAATGTTCAGTTTTTAAAATAAAAATTTGTTTGGCCAGCCAACGAGCCAATGAGCCAAAATGCCAAACGCAAATGCCCAGCAATCATCAGTGGCGCCGTTACAACGAGCACTCCTATATAACCTTCCTCTGCCGTCGCAGCTCCAACCCATTATTCCCCTCATCGTCTCTCCCTGCCAGCCCGGGTTCCGCTGCGTCACCACTACCACGCACGCAGCCATGGAGGACAGGCGGAGAATACGCCTGCCGCTAACGGTGGTTGTCCTGGCGGCGCTGCTGGCGTTCGCGACGCCGTCGCCGGGCCACGCGGCGCTGTCGCCGGACTACTACGGGTCCAGCTGCCCCGACCTGGAGTCCATCGTGCGCTACGAGGTCTCCCGGAAGATCAACCTGACGGTGGTCACCATCCCCGCCACGCTCCGGCTCGGCTTCCACGACTGCTTCGTCGGGGTGAGTGTTTATAGAAACACCGCTCCTTGCATTCTTCGGTCCCGTTTACCCGATCTTCTTCACCGAGCTTTGATTCGTTCTTCAAGTGCAAACATCAGCATCAGAGTTTCCCCATTTCTGTTTCGGAATCTTTTCTTTGCTTGCCCAAAGTTCTTTCTTTCTTCCTTTCTTTCTTTCTTTCTCCAGGAATCCATTTTGGAACCGTAATAAAGTTTGCAAGTTGCAAGCCGCCTTTTCTCAGCCCGATAACATAACATGTGCCGCCTCTGCAGCCTGCACGTCGCGCTGCTCATCTTGTTGCTCGGGTCATCGCAGCCTTATTAGTTACCTGCTCCAGCCCTCCCCAAAAGAAACCCAGATGGTGGCAATAGAAAACCTGATTCCGCTGTACCGGAAGCCAGGGGCGATTAGCTGGATTGTTCAGTGGCAGCTGGGGGCGGAACAGAACAGCTCCGTCCATCGCCTCGCGTGGCCTCCGTCGGTTGCGGCGGACGAGCTCGCACGTGCACGCGCCCCTTTTCATCAGCTACGCGGATTATCAAATTGCTGGCCGTCGTGTCGGACTCGGAATCTCGGAGCTCCCTCTCGTCTCTGCCTGCGTTATCTTTGGGAATATCAGCCTCGGCGTTTGCTGATTCGTAGCATTTCCTTCTGCTGTAGTGTTGTTTAGTTGCATTCTGGCGATCAAGTAGCTGGGTTGACCTACATTACAGATAGGATGCTGCGTGCGTTCGCGTCGAGCAACATCCAAACCAATTATATTTTCCTGCTCAAGCTTTCTAGCAGCAAA
Organism: Zoysia pacifica; assembly: GCA_001602315.1. Taxonomy (NCBI): domain Eukaryota; kingdom Viridiplantae; phylum Streptophyta; class Magnoliopsida; order Poales; family Poaceae; genus Zoysia; species Zoysia pacifica. The sequence goes on along the minus strand of BCLH01001417.1, from coordinate 83,400 downwards.
ATACTTATCCCAATCATAAATTTACAGATGCTGTTTTGAACATCGATGAGGTTCTCATCAACCGCCAATACCTGTCGATGAAAACAAAATAAAATCATGAACCAGAATTTTGATTCGACTAATTTTGCGTACTGGCTGCTCCAAAAAATTTCATTTCTTCCCTCTATATCTGTTAAAGATGGAAAAAAAAAAAACACTGGGACTGAAGATTGATCCTTGTTTGCATCACAGGGTTGTGACGCCTCAGTTCTGATAGCGTCCCCCAAAGATGACGCCGAGAAGGACGCGTCCGACAACATGTCGCTCGCCGGCGACGGCTTCGACACCATCAACCGAGTCAAGGCAGCCGTCGAGAAGAAGTGCCCCGGAGTGGTCTCGTGCGCCGACATCATCGCGCTCGCCACCAGAGACGTCGTCTACCTGGTAAGCAAGCACCGCAACCGTTGTGATCCCATCGGCTCCTGAACCCCCGAGTCCTGACAGCAAAATGAACTGAACTGATCAACTGATTGCAGTCGTCCGGCCCCTACTGGCGCGTTGAGCTCGGCCGGCGAGACGGCCTCGTCTCCAAGGCCAGCGACGTCAAGGGCAACCTTCCCGGCGAGGACATGCACGTGAAGGAGCTCTCCGCCATGTTCCGGAGGCACAACCTGTCGCTGGTCGACCTGGTGGCGCTCTCGGGCGCGCACACCGTCGGCTTCTCGCACTGCCTCCGGTTCACCCGCCGGCTCTACAGCTACAGCAGCAGCGCGCCGACGGACCCGTCCTACAACCCGGACTACGCCGCCCAGCTCAAGGAGGCGTGCCCGCGCAACGTCGGCCCGACCATCGCCGTCAACATGGACCCCGTCAGCCCCATCACCTTCGACAACCTCTACTACGCCAACCTCGTCCACGGCCTCGGGCTCCTCACCTCCGACCAGACGTTGTACGCGGACACGGCGACGAGGCCAATCGTGAAGAAGTTCGCCGGTAACCAGAAGGCCTTCTTCGACGCTTTTGTCGACGCCATGATTAGGCTCGGAAGGGTAGGGGTGAAGACTGGGAACGAAGGAGAGATCAGGAAAGTCTGCACCGCCTTCAACAGTTATTGAGGATTGCAGCAGCGACAATTGTAATCCAGATTAATTATCTGATGGTGTTTTGAATTGAGATTGATTCTTTTGTTGCATACAGTTGCAGAAGTTTGAAGGTTTCTCTTTGTTCCTTTAATTTTTTTGGGACTATTTTGCTTTTTTTTGGGGGGGTGCATTTTTGTACAGACGAAAGAGTGTAATACAATGGACAACTTGAGGATCCTTGAAAAGGATGACCTGATGATAGGGCTTAAAAGGGAAGATATTTGGCTTAATTATGATCCAGCTCCAACAGTTGCCATGTTATGTTTTTTAAGGATATGTTTTTTAAGGAAAAAAAAAAAACAATGTCAAATGGATTGGTCAAGTTCAAGAACTTGCAGTACATACCATAGAAAAGAAAGAATATATAAGAATTTGATCAAGTTTAAAATATTTTATATTCTGAGGCACAGCATCTTGAGAACTCAAAATTAGCCTCTGGCTTTTGAAGGGGTTCTGAGACCTCTGACCTGAAAGAGAAATCGTTCTCTAGCTGACATTCGACGTTCCAAACAACAGGTCAACTTCAGCATCACGACGCTTACAACTGTAGTCCTAACTGTGGGAACGGAATAGATAATATAAAATGTTTGATTCATAATTGACCACGATATCCATTACCTTAATTTGTCGTTGTGTAGTTCTTGTCGTGGGTGATTACAACTCCACGATAAGAACTACACCATGACAGCATGGAACCAGCAATAAGAAGGTAGATTACAACTCCAGCCTGCAGGTGGATGTCAGCACAAATCAAATCAAACGGCAGAAGATGCTTATTAGAAGCAGAATGTGCAACTTAAACCAGACGGTAACAGAACTGATTTCCTGAATGTCTGCAGAAGAAACAAGTGCACTATCAATCACCCAGAGTCTTCGTCTTGGAGCGCATAGCCACTGTCAGAACAAAAAATTATTAGATGCACCAATTTCCTTTTCAGCAGACTCTACTTCACCTGAAGAGTCTTCTCTTCTCTGGTTCCTCTTCCCCTCTGACGGACAATTGATTTAACAAAGTAAAACAGGAAAAATGGTAAAAGGATGATGTATGAAGTCACTATCACTATCAAAACAGTATGCTAGCTTTTGTACAACTGACTCCCTGGCTGCACGAACATTACCTCCAAAAGAAGAGGCACGACCGGCAATCTCATCTTCGAAGACAAAAGGGCTCGTTTTGTAAAATTGGCTCGAGCTTTGCATCTAGGCTTTCTCCTGTTTTGTTTTTCTTTGCACAGCCCGTGTTTTTTTTATTATATTGTTAAAACAATTCAAAGGAGAACTTATTCAGGAATCTGTAATGCACGAAGCCACCTTTCCATTTTGTGCCTTCAGCTCAGCAATGCTACACTTAAATAAGCTTTACGAATCTGAATGTAACAAAATGTGCCCTCCACAAACCATATACTATAGGAGTAGAAATGCACAAAACACACCAGTCGTCTAATAAAGGAATCTCTGGGCGCCATATCATTCATGGGCTGTATTTTTCTGTCTGTTTTACAGGGAATAAAAATAAAAAAAGAACAACAAATGATCATTGTGCATCATTTTTCAATCACAATTTGTTCTTTCCACAATTACTTGATTAACACCCACAAAATTGCACTCAGCATGAGCTTTCTCTATCACTAAAAAAATTGCAAAAATCTGTAGTAGTAGTAGTAGTAGTAGTAGTAAGAACCTATGTTCAGTAAGCAAGACCGCGATCATGTACTGAGGACTTGTCACATTGCAGCACTTTTTGTCATCAACCTGCCCCTACTGCACTGAATACGTGCAACTCCAGCAATCTTCTGTATTGGCCTCCTTCAATCTCTGTCTCACTCGCACCATGTAAAAGCAAAAGCTCGATAATGCAATCTTCCCAATCAATACCGTCTGGGGAAACTCTTTTCCGCCTCTTCCTGCTGCCGTCAGGGCCATTTGGCTCTCTGTCATCCATCCTCTTTCTTCCATGTTTCCTCCTGGGTAACTTTTGTGGTGAACAGACATCTTCAATTCTTGGAACAGGCTGTGAATGATTTGCAATTGCAGCATGAGCCTTCCTAATCGCATCAATTCGTTGCTTAGCAGCTTCAATACGTGCTCTCCTATGCTTCTCTAACTCCAAATTAGCATTAAACGATGGTGGAGGAGCATCATAGCCAATATCAATATCCTGCAAGTTCTCAAGAAATATGTGCTTTCCACAATCAACCACTGAATCCCTCCATGGCTCCAACTCCAGCGCTTCTCTCCACTTCTTCCTCTTGTTAGCACCTTTACCGAGCTGCCCAAGTTCGTGTAGATGAGCAAGTCTCTTCAAGACATTTTGGTAAGCATCTGATAGGCACTTCCCTGAGATCTTCTGATCTTCCAATCTCTCCTCCTCTTGCCCAGAATTCTCAAAATTAGAATCCTCGACACCTGAGGGAACAATCTGGAGGTACTTAGATTCGTCATCGACGGATGAGTAGGCCTGCATAATACAAGCCATGTCCGGAGCGAAGCTCTCAATAAACCGCTCTGAGGGATCTGACTGAGACCGCATCTCCATGAGCCGGAGCAGCATGGGGGCATTTAGAATCAGATTTTTGGCATTAACGTCGGTGCCCCATGGAAGCAGCTGCCGCGCGACACACACCAGCGCATCAATGAGCTCCTTGTATCGTCGGAGGCTGGTCCTCTCTCCCGCTGAGATGTCTTGGGCAATGTCTTCCACCGAGACGGAGGTGACCCCGTTTACTTCAGCAGAGAAGGCGACCACCGCCGCAATTAGGGGCAGCGGGTGCCGCCCGGTGGTGAGCGACCACTTGGCGGCGCAGAGGAGGAGGAATCGGGCTTGGGCGAGAATTGATTCCGTCTTGTCTTCCGCGGCGCGCAGGAGCGACGGGGACTGCATCACGGCGCGATCAAGCGCGGCAGTATAGTCGAAGGAGGGGACGGGTGGGAGATCGAGCTGGGCGGCGACGCGGGAGACAAGGTCGGCGAGGGAGTGCGTGGGGCAGAAGGCCGCAGCAGCGGCCTCGGCGAGTGAGAGCGGGAGGCGGTGGGTCCGCGCGACGAGCAGGGCGCAGGCGGCGGCGAGGGCGGGGAGGAAGGCGGAGCCCGGGGTGGCGAGGTTGCCGTTGGTGGCGGATTTGGCTTTCTGGAGGGCCTCCGCCGCGCGGGCCGGCGAGAGGCCGAGGCGGGTGGCGATGGAGGTGATGATCTCGGACGCGGCGGCGAGCTTGTTTTCCTGGTAGGCGTTGTCGGAGACGTTGCGCACCAAGGCGGAGGCGCGGAGATCGAGCCGGCCGTCTTCCAGGAACGTGGCCGCGTGGACGAACTCCGTGCTGCCGGCGTCGTTGATTGCGCCGCAGGACGTGCAGACAACGACGTTCGTGTCCGGGTCGGGCACCAACGCACTTTCGCCGCACGACCGGCACTCGGAGGCCATCGCGAGCGCGAGCCCGCCGGCCGCCAGCGCGTCGAGAGCGGCGGATTGCGGCGGAAGTAAAAGAGATGGGGATTCGATTCGACGATGGGGGGGGGGGGGGGGGGGCAATTCTAGCGCCGATCTGTTTATGGGCCGGGCCGTATCGTTTGTGTCCACCGACTTACGAGCGTTTTGGGGGGCCTGGAGGAATTTCCTAATGTGCCCCCCGTGTGCCATCGAAATTATGGAACGACTGAACATAACCTGAATTTCAAACGTGACTTCTCTTGTTATTAAATATTTGTAAATAACTCTCTTAATTATTAAATAAATAGATTACAGAAGCAACGTCATGTTAGTAAGTACTACTTATAATTGTCAAATAATTTACTGGAAGCATAAGCCATCAGTAACGGTCCATAAACTGAAAAACACCAACGGTTGCTACATGATTCACTTATTTTTTATTCTCCGGGCTAGCACAATTTAATTATACAAATACATTTCAAATTTTTACCACTCACAAATTTATTATCATTCTCTCTGTCATTCTGAGAATACGTACAACGACCTTCAGCTTATTACAAGTATATATACGAATCTACAACTGGATATTGAAAAGTTCAGTAGAGAAATACAGTAAAATTGAACTTGCCATATTCAATACTGAGAAAATTGCTTGAAGAGCTATTCTTCTGCCAGAACTTTTCCTACCATCACCACTACCTCAAAGCATAACTCAAACAGAAGCGAAGAAGCCCAAACGCCACGCATCTGCTATTTTCAGGAGTCTGCAGAACAAGGGAAACTTCTCAACCTCGTACGAGGCCTGCCGATGTACCACATGCCAACTCAGAAATGAAAATTGTTCTGATAACTCTGCGCATCTATCACTTGCTCCCTGGCCCCTGAGGATTGATCTTTCAGGTACGGGGTTTTCCATACAGGTTCGTGTACACGATCTTCGTCCGGTAGACCAAGATCAAGCTCAAGACGACGGCGATGATGCAGAACCCAGACATGATCAGGGACGACAGGAAGAAACAGACGGCCCCCTCGCACTTGAGCACGGGGGCGACGTCGGAGACCATGTCGAGCGCCCAGCCAGGCATCGCCGGCAACGTCGAGTTGCGGCGCTGGTGCGCCTGCTTCGCCGCTTCGGCATCGTAGATGCCGCTGGCGATGATCCCCGAGAACACGAGGGATCCTGCCGGGTTTGCAACCGTGAGGAAGTTGTAGAGCGCCCCGAAGTTCTTCACCCCGAACAGTTCAGAGGCGGCGGCTGGCACAATGGCCCAGTGGGCACCGTAGCCTAGTCCAACTAGCAGTGTGCCGATGTACATTGTCCCGGGCCAAGCCATTGCGAAGCAGAGGTGCCCGATTGCCATTATCACTTGCGCTGTGGCCAAAGCGATGGCCCTCGGATATGCATAATCTCTGGCAAGGGGTAAAGAAAAAGGTCAGAAAAATACTTCATAAATTTCTTACTAGCATTTTTCAGTAACTGGTAGTAACAACGAGACTATTATTCATGATTGGAAGCATGGATGGCAAACTATGATGCCGAGAGCATTTGAAAATTGTAAAATCATAATCAGAGAATGCTTCTTAAAGAACTAAACAAAATGCTCACCAAATGCACAAGTACTTTCTGTCTCAGCGAAAGGATGATCAGAAACTTACTTGACAATAATCTCTGAGAAGTACCCCCCACCAATACGTCCAAGGAAGTTCCAAATGCTAATCATTGAGACGAAAATGTGAGTTTCGTCATAACCCAATGATTGGCTCATTTGCCCAAGATTATCAATCACAGTGAGACCTGATCCGGATCCTAAAAGAAGGGACAAAAATAGAAGCCAAAAATCTGCCTTGATGAGGGCTTGCATCAGAGTAAAATCTTCTCCTCGCCGTGGACCTCTCCTCCTCTTAACCCGGACAGCACCGACAGCAGCTGCCTGAAATAGCTTTGCCTGCAATTCTGCGATCCTCTTTTGCCTCTCTGAGGCTGGAAGCAGATCGACTTCCTTAGGTTTTTCATCCTCCACCTCACTGAGTATAACCTCAGGTTGCTCCTCAGTAGATGCTGATGCGCCTGCTTCTTCTTTCCTAGGTGATGGCAAAAGTAGATCGTAGATACTCTCCTCGCTGTCTGAAAAGAAGCTGAGCAGCACTGGGATGACTATTGGAACTAACAAGAGGATGATCAAAATGATGGTCAACAAAACCATCACTGCGTGGCTTAAGTCGACAAGGTCTTCCACTAACATGACACCCATCAGATAAGCTGCCAAGAGCAAACAGACACTGTACACAAATGTGAAACTTGTGTCATCTGAAGGCCGTACTTGTCTGTGGCCACTAACTGGTCTTACAATGAACATTAAAGCAATAACCACCATTGTTGGGCCAACTGCAACCATGAATATAAGTGCAGCATGATCAGGCGAGTGTACCATTGCATAAATCTGTGTTAGGATTGCTCCACTTAAACCAGCGAATCCCTTCAGGATACCAACAATTGGTCCACGACTCTTGGGGAAGTTTTGAACACATGAGACTAGTGCAGCTGTGTTGAAGTATGTCTCGCCGTTATTTCCGATGAAGATTAGAATGCACATCTGCAAATGAACGAGAAAACTTTCAGCATGGAAACTTATATAAAAGCACAATGAGATTACGAAGGACCTGTATTTTCATGAATCAACAACAAAAAAAAAGAGCTGCCATACCGCCAGAGCAAATACTAAACATTGATACTACACTGATTGATAAAGATAAAGGTCAGATTAAAAAAATTAAAAACATCACATCAGCAACTTCTTTTGCAGATGTTACATGTGTACCCTAGCAAAAGTTCCTTACAGTTTATATATAATTCTTCACTAATTTATTTGCAGGAATTTAGTTTAGTAGTCCATAGCAAGCTGTAGCTTGAAATGAATAATTTAAATAAACAAATCCAAGAGGCAGCTACAAGGCTGTACTCATCAAGGGGCATTATATTATCTTGAGCATACCATACCGCAGAACAAAATGATAACATAATTGTCTATGAATCGAACTTTCGGCATCTTTCCATGGAATCTAGATCCTGATCTTACAGACTACAGAAACCAACAGATACCAAAGCATCATTGATCATTTACATATATTATATCGAGACACACAAAAAAAAGAGTGATCCCTCTGCAGCTGTAATTGGTATACAAATATAATCCAGGCCAACGTAAGGGAATCTAGATCCTACACTGCTTCATGGATTGGACAACGTGTATGCTCGACCAGGAACTTGCACAATTAGGCACATGGGAAGCAGGAAAGCCACCACTAACACGCTGCCAAGCTAAGTACACCTCAGATCGCAAGAAATCATATTCAACACGTCGCGTATTTAAATATTCTCTTTGTTTGAGTCAATTATTGGAGTATAAGTGAATTGCTCACTTTTCTTTATCAGCTTAAGCTTTTGGAGTTAATTGGTTGGTACATGGAACTCAATATCAATGAAATCGAGACGTTCTGTATTATGGATGAATTGAATTTCAAATTCAGGGTACCTGCACGCTGTGGTTTACTGAGACACGCCACAAAAAGTGCTGGATTTCAACTGCAAAACTACTATGTAACACTGAATCGCCGTCCCTTTCCAACTGAAACAGTCCATGCGTTACTCTCCATCCACGAGGGCAAGCATGCAGTTCTTTATGGAGTGTGGAGTAGTAAGGAGAATCGAATCGAGATGCGTGGTGACACATCATTAGTTTTATACTAACAGAACACTCACCTTGTTTTTACAGTAAAATAAAGCCATTGAATGCTTGACGAAAGACCATTTGATATGTACAGGACACAATTTCCTCCCAACGTCGCTATCTTCAACCGTCGTAACAAGAACAGTAGTAACCGCACCGTATCAAGCGAATCCAATCACGCAATTGCATGAAACTGAAACCTCAACAGCGACTGCTTAGCCTGGAATTCAACATCAATTTCAAGCAAAGCACCGAGCACGCTTCAATCAACGACAAATCAAAGGTAAAAGAGAGGCGAGCGTGGCCACTCAACCAGACAACGCGGCCGCGGAAAACGAAGAAGAGAACGGAACGGAACCAGGAGGGGGAAACGGATACGGCGGGACGGATCTTACCGCCCAGAGCGGGGGCACGGGAGCCCGGCGCGTGACGGCGAGCCAGACCCATCCGTACCCGACGAGGTTCTGCGCGGCGCCGACGAGGAGCGCGGCCCAGAGCGGCAGCGCGGCGCAGAGCGTGCCGGCGAGGAACCCCACGCTGTCGCCGAGGTCCTTGGAGACGCCGAGTGCGGCGAGCTGCCGCTGGCTGTACCCCAGCGACGCCTTGATCACCGGCGACAGGCTGCCGAAGAGGTACCCCACGCCCGCGCACGACTGCATCCACATCGACGCCACGAACACCAGCCACCGGTTACGGAGGAAACCCCGAACCCGGTTTCCCACCTCCGCCATTGCGCCGCCTTCCTCCTCCGGATTTCCTCCAAGCTCCCGCCTCTACGAACAAGCACCCCGGCCGGCGCCAAACGCGCCCGCGGACTTGGTTGAGGAGGCCACGGAGCGTCGTCGCAGGCAGCGGCGAGGACAGACGGCCGGAATTGGATTGTTGGAATCTCCGGATCAAGATTCAAGGCAAGGCGTGCGGTTTCGCAGCAGCGGTCGCGCTCCGGCTGGCCTGGCCGGGCCTTTTTATTGAATACCGATAAGCATGTGCGTTCCCAGCGACGACGAGCAGGGCGGGTCGGGGAGGAATCGGGGAGGGATTTGATTTGAGCTCGCGGTTTGGGCGGTCGGGTCGTGTGTGTGGCCGACGGCGACGCGACCGCGGGAGGAGGCAAGGCGACAAACACGGGCGCGGCCGATGCGCGCGGGCCAGAAAGCGCGGCGCAAGTGGGCCGCCGCGACCGCGAGGTTTGCTGCGGTGTCCGGTGCGCGGTGAGAGTGAGTTGTGTTGTGATGGAGCGACGAGGAGATGTTCGATCGATGGCATGCGGGAAGACGATGATGGGGTGGAAGAACGGCGATCGATCGCCCGGCCAATCGTGTTGCTGGGTGACGGTGCGGAGGGGAAGGCGACCAGGCGAGCGTATTTGTTTGGTGTCGGTCTCGTTTCTGTCGGGTGTCGGGTCAGTGCGTGGAGCACCGAAGTATTTCAGGGTCGCCGGACTGGACACGGGACACTGGGACAACAATATCTATCTACTTTGCAGCATTTGTTTACATGATGCTGCAAATACTCGTACCATCTAGGATAAAAAAAATTGAATAATTTGGACTTATTTCGCGAGAACTTCAATAATTTAATATGCCGCGTAAATAACATATGAGATCAAACTAAATAGATAATACGCCAACCCAGTGTAAGATTGTCAAACTTAACAAAGTTAACAAACGGAGACCTGAATACGCAAATGCTTCTCTAGTATCTTGCGCGTCAAACATATCAAAATGCTTGCGACATAGCCTCTTTGATAGAGCTCTCAGTTTTTGATTTTATAAAGTAGTTCTGTCAAATACTGTTTTTTAAGAAATGATTCTCTAGAAAATAAATTAAAGAGACTGAGAGCTGAGAAAATAGTTTTTGATTATACGAAGTGATTCTCTGTCTTGATTTCAAAAGTTTGCTTTAAAGAATAAAAAAATCACTTTCAATTAAAATCATTTCACAAGAGAATAAAAAAATGAATTCAGAGAATCGATGAACGATGAGAGCTCTGCGAGACTCTAAATCCAAGACCTTTGAGTTGGTACTGATGGACGAACAAAAATCTCAGAAAATTCGACCAGTTGGGCTGTAAGTGGAGCCAGATGGGCTGGATGCTGTCAAAAGAAGTGGGCCTAAGCCCATGCGAGAAATGACTACCCTCTCATCCAAAGCCCAAAGTCTGCCCACGAGCGGACGCTCTCTGCACGGCCCGTATGAGCAACCCAGGCCCAGGTCGGCGCCATCGCGTCCATTCCACGCCATCTCCGCCGCCCCACGCCCCACGGCCCCACCACGCCTCTCAACGATCCATTCATCACCTGCCGCTCCTCTCTCCCCTCCACGGCTTCACGCCGCCAGGTCTCTCCGAACCGGTCGCGTTCGCGCTCCCCATCCGTCCCCTCCACCACCTCCCAGAGCTCGAGAGGCGGGACCCTAGGCGGCGGCGGCGATGGACCCGGACGCGCTGGCGAAGGCGTTCGTCGACCACTACTACGCGACGTTCGACACGAATCGCGCGGGGCTGGCGTCGCTCTACCAGGAGAGTTCCATGCTTACATTCGAGGGCGCCAAGATCATGGGCGGCGCCAACATCACCAACAAGCTCACCTCGCTGCCCTTCCAGCTGTGCCAGCACACCATCGCCACCGTTGACTGCCAGCCCTCGGGGCCCCAGGGAGGCGTGATCGTCTTCGTCTCCGGCTCCATCGCCACCTCCCCCGAGGAACAGCAGCGGCCCCTCAAGTTCTCCCAGGTCGGCAGCCTTACCACCCGATCCCAGTCATCCAACCTTTCCCTCTCGCGCGCGTAGCTGTTATTAGATTCCACGTGCTTGTGCCTAGTCCGCGCTGATCTGACACCTGATCGGATCTGATCTTATTTGTGGTCACTGTGATGATTCCTTCGCCGGGCTCGTCTCGGTCTTTTGGTGTTCGCTACAATGATGATATATATTTATTTGTTCGTTAGTAGGGGCGACATCCCCGTTATTTTTGGTGTGATGGATTGGTAATTATCGTAGGTACTCGGTGTATTACTTGTTTAGTCCGCGATTACGAAAGTTGGAGTCGTGAATCTCTGTTGTGATTCGTTGGCTAGGTTTCTCCCCGTCTTCTTCTGATGCCTAGAATTGGCAATTGTTATGTTGTTGGATCTTGGTCTTAATGGTTTTGTATTAACTGCAGGCCTCTGTTCGCATAATATTAGTACCTCCATTCCGAAATATATGCATTTTTAGGTTTGGATAAGGTTAAAATCTTTTAACTTTTACCAATAATATCTAGAAAATTACATAATTTTTAATATAAAAATATAATTTTTATGAAAGTTTATTTAATGATGAATCAAAAAATATAATTTTTATATGATAAAACACTATTAATTATTATATATTATTAGTGGTCAAAGTGATACAAGTTTAACTTTGACTAAACCTAAAAATGCTTATATTTTGAAACGGAGAGAGTATGATGCAATGTTCATTGTTTCATCTAGATTGCTCATTAAATTTAGCTTTGTAGTTTTTCGTGAAATTTGTAGAGATTGGAATTTTAGATATGCCAATACATTTTTTCCCTAACTTGTATTGGTATCTCTGCTTATCATACCGTTTAGTTCATTTAGTAGAACTTTCCGTATTGTGCTACCATAGGTCTTTTTTTTTGTTGAAATGCATCTAGTTGTTTATTGGTTACATGTGATTATCCATTGTCTTCAGTTCATTAACTGGGTCTTTCTTTGCAATAGTCTCTGTGCTGCTACTGCAGAATTGCAATTTCCTATTCATAAATGCATGGAATGTGTTCTGTGGCACCACTTCTGTTTTTCTTTCATGATTGTAAATCACATTGCGGTGACCCTGTTCTAATTTTTTGGATTATATATCACATCTTAATGTGATGACATCGGTTCTGATATGCCTGTATCTGATTATCGTGTCCCTTTTATATCTTTTCTGGATTACCGTACTTTGCACCATTTTTATCCAGTTTTGCTTTTGTGTTGGAGTCTTGGAGGTCTGTAGTTAGATTTGGATTGTGCTTGTGTTTGGGATATTTTTTTGTTCATCTCTTTTTCTGCATTTTTGTTTACCAGCTTTATACTCATGGGTTATGGGCTTACAAGTCATATATTAGCCTGCATTATTTTGTATTGATATTTTTTATGGTACATAACACTATGCATTTCTGAAATTATTTATGATTCTCTGAAAATTTGAAACAGTTTGTTGATTGTGGTTGGAGCCTATTTTCTTATCTCTTTACTTAGATATCTGTTTATTTGCTCTGGAGGATTATGAACTTGTAAGGCATATATTAGCTTGATTCTGTATTGTTAAGATGGAACTTAAACCATCCTTTTGACTATCATTTTTTGGGTATTATTAGACTATTGGTCTGACCTACCTACAGGTGAAACAATCTAGCTTCGCTGTACGTTGTTTCAGGTAATTGCACCTTATATTTTTCTTCTCTGGATTCAACTAGTGACCACTGGATTAGCTTGTATTTTCCTTTTGTTCTGGACTTCTGGTAATGTCTCCCGAGTCAACTGGCAACCTCCAAATTTATCTTGTTTCTAGAGAAGCTTATTCTTACCTTTAATAGTAGTTTCTGAGCAGTGAGCAACGGTTGCTTACTTTGATTCTTTGGTTCCGCAGGTGTTCCACTTGATGCCTGCTGGAGGGAGCTTCTATGTGCAGAATGACATGTTCCGCTTGAACTACTGTTAAAGAAATCCAAAAAAAAAAAAAAATCATGCCTAAGCAAACTGGCTCAGTGTTTCATGTTGTGTACTGAAGGAGTTCGTGCTCATGTCTATTCCTCAGCAGATGCAATTTATTGGAAGATATTGCTGGACTTGTATGCTTTGCCTTGGATCTTGTTTCTCTGCTGTATTGTGGTTGCTGGGGCACTCTTGAGGGATGACTTCAGATTCTGTTTTATAGAGAAAGCCGAATTTATTCTTGTGTGACTTCTTTTGAGGAATGACTTCTGATTTTGTGTGCTTTGCGTTGGATCGTTCAATTGGGTATATAATCCATACATCAATTAACCAATTCACAGTTAGGCATGAACAATATTTAGAACAGCAACCTTGGCAGAACATGCGTGGTAGGAGTACGTGTTGGAACAGTACAATCATTTCTTGGGGCGAACCAGTCTGACGATATGTTGAAGGATACCGTCGGAAGGGAGCCAACGGAGGCCGAGGATCGGAGTCATGTGCCGTCCTCAAGGACACCTATAGCGGTGGCCAGGATACGGGTGGGAGGGGCCAGTGCCGGTGCGAGTCGTGCGACACTGCAGTCCCTCAGAATTTGTGATATTGGGCCTGTTTGATGGTTATCAAATTTTTCCACGTCAAAATTTTAGCGTGTTTGTATGGGAAATAAACTAGCATACTATTGAAAGATTGTGACACGTTATAAGTTCAACTAGAATATCAAGCAAACAATTATCAAATTTATTGCAGTATGGACACTGAATTTTCAGCATGGAAATTGTTGTCACCATCCAAACAGGTAACTTGTACTGACTGCGGCAACCGCAGTGTTGTTATCGACATACTGTAGTGGATTGTTCTGGGAAAGAGAGAATGTGAACATTGATCATAATTAAGCTTCCATTCTGCAATACAGTTGGAATGATCACGGCCTCTAAAACAAGCTGTCTTTTTTTTTTGAGACTAACAAGTTGTGTCTCGCACCATTATAAATTATAATGTCTCAGTTCTTTTTTTTTCTGACTACTAGCTATGTGCCTTGCATTCCATTTCCAACGGGTCGAATAAAATGAAACCAAAACCATAAGTATGTGTTTGACATTTAAAATTTGCAAACAAAAGTTTTGGTTTTCTGAACTGAATGCTTCGGTTTGATAGACCGAGTACGATAGAAAATATCGAAATTTCGTCCGATAATGATTATTTCGCAGAAATTGTTTTTTAACATATTTTTTAAGATGTGGAAGATATTTTCAAAAAATTTAGCTACATTCTACTTAAAAAAAGAAGTGCTTAAAGTATATGAATATAAATTCAAATCCATGATTTGAATGCTCCATGACGTATCCCTCGCCGAGACGATCGAAATGGATATATGGATCGCTAATTTAGAGAGCGAACGAGGAAACTATGCACTTTAAAGTGTCCAGTAAAGTGTCAAAGTATTGGATAGCGGAGTTTTTGATACAGTATCGAAGTGTCTGGTAAGCCCTCTCTGGACGCTAGATTTTATCCACCGGAGTCTTCGGTAATGTGCCAGAGTGTCCGGTACCTAAAGTCTATTTTTGATATTTTTTACGTCAAATCAGAGCTAATTTGTTTTTTAATCAAGGAGATATGTGGCTGCACAGACTAAGACCACCTCACCTTTATATAAATAGGCCTAATGCTAATTGAGAACGTAACCCAATCGATTCTACTAATTGTCCCTTTATTTTTTACCTCCTCAAACTCTAATCCTATTCTAAACCTCTATGCTGTTCATTCACCGGTCTTCACGGTCATAGATGACGTCTTAAGACCTGTCGGCCGACCTAAAGCATGTTCGGCAACGCTCACGTCCAGACAAGATCCCTCTCAGGCGGAAGATTGCACGACATTTACTAGTTTACTCGTAAACTAGTCGTTCTTCGCCACAAAAATGCATTGTTTACAGATTTACTCGTAAATCTAGCCATCCTTCACAGCAAAATCGTGATACCTACATTTTTACGAATCGATCGGAGATAACCTTATCGATTTGGTCCGTTGCGACCCGCACGACCTAGTGCTCTCGGTGTGTTGCTCCGAATCTTTTGTACGTCAACAGTATGATTTAAATCTAATACAAAATTCGTCAAAAGGAAAAAGAGAAACAAAGAAGTAGCGCAGATCATGAAGCCATAAATCCATCTTTTTCCCTCTCCACTGTTCAATCAGTCAGTGGTGTTGGGGGGGGGGGGGGTGTTTCTATATATCCAGTGGAACTTAAATGTTCCTCCATCAGAAATGATTGGTCAAGCTAACAAGGGACTTCGGCCAGAAGATTTTCAAAGAAATCACAATGATGGCTTGCTTGATGATCTGGTGCCATATAGAAAGTTTATTATTTTCAGGCATGATTTGTTGATCAATGGTTGATCTTACAGCAAAACCTGGAGTAAAACTTTTACAAGAATTTGGCGCTGATAACGGAGGTAGTCTGCACGTGTGAAGCTGGAAATGTATCTTCCTTAGTCACCTTCTTTGATGGAACTGCCAAATGATTTCATAACTAACCACGAGTTGGAGGAAGCCCAGTCACCTTCATCAGCAGTGTATTCTGCAATCACCAAATTAACATATTCTCAGAAATTATACTCTTCCAGTATTTTGAAGCTAGATGGCACTGAGCCGCAGGTCCACTGCATAGAGCACTAGGGCTAGAATATTGTGGACATCGAAAACTTATATATGATTATGGCATGACCTTGATCATTGTCAAAGCATCGGCCACTGTTTCCTCGATACCTCTTAGCTCATCCACGTTCAAGTCGTTTAAATTTGGTTCCAGCACCCTGAAATTAATTTACTTTTGGACAGTTCACAGTGAAGCAAATATGTCACCAATGGTGGTTCAGAAACTATCAGATGCGTTTCATTCTTTACCATTGAGCAATGTTATTCAGATGGTCGGAAAACGAGCTTGCAGATGACTGCTCTCTCTGATCAAATAAAAAATGAAGCAAAAAATTAAAGTCTGATGATTAGCGCTGAGAATTTAAAGAAAGTATGTAATTTAGTCTTCATTAATTTAGAAAACCAATCCGGTGCATGTACTTAGTGCAGAATGAAAATTTGTAATAAAATATTTGCATAATGTAAGAAGCTATAACGAAAACCGAAGATTGCAGTTTGCAGATGGGTTGATGAATGGTGATGTGGTCTGCAACTTTTGGGTCCGAATTCATGCACGTAATAAACCAGACATGATGGATTCTTTTACAGAAAAAAATATTTTGAATGCAGAGAAAATTCAGCCCTTACAAGTAGTATATAAGACAGGCATATCATTATAATGGCAAGACCCAGGACCTTTCTAACTATGTACTACGTATTAAATACCTTTTTCACAAAAAAATGTACAAACATAATTTCTCAGAGCCTAGAAGGTACAATATATGTATCAAAATGGGAAAAAAAATATTTGGCTAGAATTGTTACAACTTGCATTGGTTGAATTTTGAAAGGCAACATGAGATATGAATTCCTCCAAAGTACATGGTGGGGAGTCTACCTTGATTCTGTTCATTTTACATATGGTCAATATCTCTAATACGTGTGTTTCTAGACTTTAGACAAAACCAAACAGAACAGTAGGTTTCTTACTTTAAGTAGCCTGTTTTTTGTTAAATAATAAATTAATAAATGGATTGTAGGAGCAGTGATTAGTATTCTACGTAAGCTAGATAAAATACATGGACTCTCATTGCATAGTGCAGATATTAGAGGGAAAAGAAAATATAATGTGTTATGTGTTCCTAGTCGTGTTCATAACTTACATTGGAATGACAATATAGCACACTATTTATGCCTGGCATATATAAACAAACAAGAAAGTTTTAATAACATATATTATCACTATGTATCAACTTTTTATGTGTGACCTGCATATTGCAATCATTCTGAGAGTCCCGCACTTCAATATTGAGGTCATTGGTTGTGTTTGCAAGGTTCCAATATCGATCAAATATTGTCTCAATGCTGCAATAAGAATAATTAATGCATAAATTAGGGATTCTGTTTATTATCTTGAATGTAGAAGTATCTGCATATAGAAAAACATAGTGTGGATAATTTACTGTAAGAGGTAGAATGCATGTCCAATAGTTTCTAAAAAATTGACCGCCAATATTTTCGGATTGGAACTTCCTAAAAAAACGAGCTAAAAAAATTCCCAACAGTGTGCCTAAAATTACATAGGCCGTAATATCTATGAACTTCGCCAAGTCAGCAAGAGGTACTTATTAGCTACTCCCTCAGTAAAAAAAAAATAAGTGTAGTTTTAGATTTTCAAATATTTACCTTTACCATAAGAAGTACTTTAAACTAGACTTGTTTGTTTTTGTATTTTATTTAATTTTTTGAATAAAATAAATAGTCAAATGTTGATTTAAAAAATAAAAAACATTACTTATTTTGAGACAGAGGGAGTATGCGCTTGATGAAAAGTAAGATAGAATATATATAATGGATATAGAATATATATAATGGATCCCGCATGATTGGAAGGGGTTTGATATTCCCAAATCTGGCTACAGATGGTGAGCTGAACAAAACAAATAAGGAATGTTTTGAGGCCCTGCTTGGGAGATTTTATTACTCCCTCCGTCTCATTTTATTTCACTTTAGCTTTCTTTAATTGTCTCAAATTAACTGTTATTTTCACTTCTCAAAATACATTTCTCTCTTCCTAATATATATCTATTTCTTTCTCTATCCTCCTCATTTTCAACGGATCTCACTTTTTTCACCTCTTTTAATTCTCATATCCAGATCTAAACGACACTTAAATCTCATATCATCCTGAAATAATGAAATATGGATTTAGATATGCTTTTGGCCGGGGCATGCTTGAAAAATATTCTAATAAACTTGGCAAAGTAATCTATTAACTTGCACAACATTTTTTTAGGAAAACACTTGCACAAAAACTTAAAAAGCTTGTACTACTTCTACATGGGACCAAACCTAACTGATCAAGTTACAGGACCAGCATCAAAAGTAATATAGTACTGCCTTGTTCCGTTCTTAGATATGGTTAATTTGAATAGCAGTAGATTTCGGCATTTTGCCCGGCAGGAAAGTCACATAACGTTGCTTTTTGTTGATTGTTGTGCTGAATACAGTTCTAAATGCATATTTACAATGTCCTGATTTGCCTTTGCACATATATTTCATGCTTGGATTTCAGACCAGCTTACTCAGTATATTGAACCTAACAAAGAAGCATAGAGCTAGTAAAACCAATAACACTTGAGGTGGTCTAGAACACACAAGGGTTGCCAATTAACTTGTTAGAAACATGGTTAGTTTTCAGGGTTATGATGGTGCTCTTCGTGATGCAGCTACTTTATTTTATTTTATTTTTTGAAACCATAGGTTCTCCTGCTGGGAGGAACTCCCGCTACATCGAGATCATTCTAGCTAGCACAGTTCCACGCGGCTGAATCAGTCACATCGTTCACAGCAGCGGGAACGCGCGAGCTCTAGGCGAATCAACACCCTGGTTCTAACATTCAAGAACGAGCTTAATGGTGAACCACGCAAGATTACGCTCGAAAATTCACCTGGAGTTGGAGGAGGCGAACTCGTACAAGCGGCCGGCGGGGGAGAAGACGATGAGCGCGACCTGGGCGTCGCAGAGCTCGGCGAGCTCGAAGGCCTTCTTGAACAGCCCTTTCCGCCGCTTCGAGAACCGCACCTGCCGGCTAACGCGGTCCTCTATGCGCCGCATCTCCACGCGCCCGCGCTTCTTCTTCGCTGCCTTCTTCATCTCGTCCCTGCCGTCCCCCTCACAGCCGGCCCGGGCTTCTTCCTCGCGTTGCCGCAGCTCCGGGTTCCTGGCCTCCTCCGCATCCATGTCTTTCGTCATACAAATGGCAGCGACCTTGCAAGGAGCACGAGCTTGTTGGCCGCGAGTAGACGGGCGGGCAGGCCGGCAGGGCATAAATGGGGTCGGAGCGAATCTTGATTGGAGGCGAGGGATTCCAACGAAAGTTGTGGAAGGCAGGAGGAGTGCGCTCGATGGCTCCGCCTTCGCGCTCAATGGATGAGCACCACCACCCCAGAAAGCGAGCAAACCGACGAGGGCGGTCAGGAGCCACGTGCCGCGACAGCGTTGGGCACGTGGCGCAAGGGCACAGTGGAGACCTGCTGCAGATTAGACAGCTCCTTTGTTCGTTCTCGTCTCCGGCAACGGCAGCGCAGCCTCAGCTCAGCTCGGGATTTTTCCCTCTCGGTCAAGTTTGATCTTCTTACCAACAAATTTTATGAGAAAACCATTTCATTAAGGGTCCGTTTGATATTTGAAATTAAATTTATTTTAAAAATTATAATTTAAACATAGATTAATTAAATTAATATAGTTGTATATAAGAATATATTTGTATATTTATTATTAGTAATATAAAGGATATGTTGCATTTTTATTATAGTAAAGTGAGTTGAAGAGTGTGTTATAAGTTGAAGAATAGAATTGTAGTATAATAATCTATAAAATTTATTTTCATCTCTTATCTTATAAATTTGAGATAAGTTTATTTGTTAATTTGAGAAAGTTGTGAAATCTTAAATTCTAAGCTAAATAGCTTAACTTCGTGTAGAATTTAATTCCAGCAGAATGAAAAGATCCAAACAACTCCTAAGAGGAGAGCAGAAAATATACACACATGAAAGGCCAACGAAGCCAAGGAGAGACTTACAATTTCCATCATTGACATAGCACAAGATATTCAGGCAACAACATCAAGTTGCCATCTGATTTGGCTACTATCACGTGTGCATTATCTCCTGTTAATTTTGGATGTGGAGTAGTAGGAGTAGAAGTGCTGCTTCCAAAAATAGATTTGAAGTTGGGATGTGGCCAACAGACAAGACATTATCCACGTGGTCCAGACCAATTGGATGATGCAGACAGGCACGGTTCTTGAGAAACAAACGAAGTAATAAATACGGAGTTCGAAAACAAAACAAAACACTCGGTAACCAAAAAAAATGTTTGAAATATAAATAAAATAAATATCAAACATTTATTATATGGTCTAAATCTTACAATATATAAAATACAAGTTACAATTAAATTTACAACATAAAACCTAACAATATAAGTCAATAATATATTGTTTGATTTATAACTTTTAATTTTTATTTTTCAAAAAATATGTTTAAATGAGATCTCATTTCCGTATTTAAGAAAAAGGGTAAAAAACAAAAAAATTATCCGCTAAAACGGTCGAGAAAAAAAGCTATACTATTTTCGTTATAGTTTTCGTTTTTCTCCGCTCATCCGAAAATGGTACGAAAAAACGGTAAATCAAAACGAAAAAAAAATTTATACTGTTTTCAGCCCTAAGAGTACATAGGTTAATCGGTTAATGGCAGGATTTGAATCGGAAGAAGCTTTCAGTAATTACTGCAAGGCTTCTATCCATAAAGCCACAACCTTGAGTGCGTTCGGATCAGATTTTCAAAAAAAGCTGCGGCTGTGGAGAATAGTATACTACAATAAAAATAATATGCCTGGTTGTGCAACACAGCTGTTGACATGACATTCGAACAGGCCTTTTATCAAGTTGCTTTCCCTTTTTGGGCGTGAGGACAACATTATCAACTTGCAGAGCTAGCGAGCGACCGGCCGGGAAAGGCGAAAATGATAGTACCACGACTCCGTGCGCCATGGTTCGCGACGGCTCCGACCTCGCCGCCGTCGCGAGGGTCTAGCGCTAGGCTTGCTGGGCCACGACGTGGACCGCAGGCTTCATTTTTCTGTAAGGCCGTACGGTCATTGTGGATTTAGGCCTGTTTTGCAGCGCTGCGCGGATGGGCTAGCTACACAAACAGGCCTCGTCAGCTACTACCCTTATGAACCGCCCACTGTAAAGCTGGGCTGCACATTGGGCCGTTTTTAACATTACAGATTGCAGGCTGTGTGTGGCCGGGGCCCCCAGACACTCGGTCGACGACATGCGGGCCGAGCTGTGTGTGGCCGGGGCCCGGGCGCGCGCGCGGCCTGTTCTAGCCTCGCCACGCATGCAAATGCACGACGTGCGGAGGGACGCGGCCGAGCTGTGTGTGGCCAGAGGGACGCGGCGGGCCGGCGCTGGATCACGCTGGACGGCGCTTTTCAACGAACTCACACAGGAGATCGCTTCGATGAAATTCGCATTGGTTAATTTATGCTGAATTAATCAATTCGTCCTCACGCACGCAGAAACGTACTAGAACAACAAACTGAAAATGCACGACGAACAGAACCAATGCTGACCGACTGAATGCGTCACTCCTGCCACGAGAAGGTCCCTTCGCCGGCGACGTGGAACATCCCGTTGTAGTTCATCTCGCCGGCGTCGCCCGCGCCGCCGCCGAGCACGGCGTTCATCTGCTGGTGGTGATGCTCGGTCTCCATCCCCGTCCCCGTCGGCGCCACCGTTGTCGTCGCGACAGCACCGGTGGCGGGGGCGGGGACGGGCTGGTGAGGGCGCGGGAACCAGGACGCGGTGCCGAACTGCAGGCCGGAGAGCAGGGGCTGTTGCTGAGCCAACAGGGGGACCTGCTCCGTGGGCCGGACCATCCGGGTCACGTCGATGTTTGAGGAGTTGGCCGGAGCTGACAGAAGAGAGAGAGCACAGTCCGAGTCGAGCACTCGGGTCAGCCCGTCGGAGAACATCTTGCTCCCGCCACCGCCGCCGGTCTCCGGAGGCGCTGCCACCGTCTTGAGGAGCGGTTGGCACACCGCTGACGAAGCCGCGTCCAGGATCATCCCGGTCGTGAAGCTTATCTCGCCCTCCTGATGCAGGAAGGGGAAGCGCCGGCCTTCTTTGGTGTAAGCGGACGAGGAGCCCACGCCGAAGTGCTGCTGCCTGTTGTTGCTGGTGCCCAGAGGGAGCTGATGAGTGTAATATGGACTCTCTTCGGTTTTGATTATCCCTGGCCAAGTGGCATCCGGTCTTGGAGTAGTGAATGGTGAGAACCGTGTCCCTGAATTTGAAAGGAGTGTTTGATCAGATGATACTGGTGAGGAGTTAACAGAAGGGGAGATGCCATTGTGAAAGCTACTAGCATACTAGGTCACAAGTTTTTGAAAATCAAGTGACGAAGTTCCAAATGTGTCTCAAAAACTAAATGACCAAGTTATATGTGAGGACGTGGCTTAAACCCATGCAAAATTTCATTATTATAAAATCAATTTTGTTCTGAAATATTTATTTAACATCTATTCATGAGAAAATTGAAGATTGTTCTGCCACTGTTCATGAGAAAATTGAATTTTGTTCTGAAATATTTATTTAACATCTATGTGCTAGTGTCCTTTGGAACGAGTGGATCATATAATTTCTATTCAAGTCAGAGGTAAATGTTTGCAAGATGCTGAACAAAGTGAAATCTGGAAGTACTAGTTATAAGATACTCCATATTAAAAAAATTTGATAACTTTCATATATTTTGATATAATTTGATTTATAATTAGAGTTATTTGAATCACAACTTAAAACTTTACACATTCAAGCAAATTTTTTGAATAAGACGAATGGTCAAAGTTGAATTTAAAAGTCAACGGTGACATCAATTAAAGAACGGAGGGAGTAAGATCAAAGAGGAAAGTTGAAACAACAAATTTATTGCATTATCCAAGTATGCTCTAGAATATTTCACAGAATTTATTTTCCTTATCCAACAAGAGTGGGAAATAAGAATCTACTTCAACCGTGTATGCACTGTAAAACATAGAGCAGTATCAAAAGGAGGACAATACCTTGTTGTCTCGTGATAAAGTTTGCAGAGGTCATGGGATCTGGCTGTGGCTTCCTGCGACGACGGTTGTGGCCATCTAGGCGCTTTCTACAGCTGCGCTTGGTCTCATCGAATTCCGCAAGTTGGTGAAACCTAAAGAAATAACAAACTAAAATCAGGTAACTGAATTTAAGCTAGGAAGACCAGCAGGTTGCAAGATCAATGATCAATAAACAGTTTTCTTGCTAAAATGTTGATCCATTTAGGATCAATATCTCATCTTTCTACTGGATATTGAAAAATGAAATAATGCAATGGAACAGTGCAAACACTTGGAATAAATTCGTCATGACTTGCTGCAGGTTTGCTTAAGGCATAGCAATAGTTTCACAGCGGTAGTATATTGCCATTTTCATAAGCATAGTGCTATGTTTGGCAGCATAAGCAAAAAAGTGAAACATTAACAGAAATCAGAGGGACCAATAACAGAATCGATCAGGACCACAATATCAATTATATAAACAATTTTTAGTAGGATGCTCTGTGATAGGTAAAAACAGGGATGACACTCCTCGGTCGGCCTTTTAGGAGGTAAATGATGGCCCATGCCAGTTAGGTACAGTACCCAATGGTATATGAAGATGCTTCTCACTAAAATATCATTAAGATAAGTGTTCTTCAATATTTAAAGTACTGTACACGCATTCTAAGAGTTCTTACTATACTGAACACAGAACACAAGGGACCACTGAATTTCATAAGCAAGGAACCCTCTCAGTGATTGAGAGCCTTCTTCTTATACAAATTTATTGTACTGAAGTAACCGTCAAAGAGAGATACGTATATTGTAAGACCTGTTGAAATTGGACCACAATATAGTGGATCGTCCATTGGAATAAGGAAACTGACAGTTTGTTTTTTCGAAACTGATACGAAAGCTGACAGTTTGTTGGGACACCAACTATTACCTAATTTATAATGTCTGATTTTACGCAACCTGACAAAGGAATTATTGATCAATCATTGAAAAAACGTCCCCACCGACTAAGATATTCCCAGACAAAGAGGATAAATGGCAAGATAATCACAGTAGCATCCAGTGGAGTTAAACAAGGCAAAGGTACACCACGATGTGGAAGATTATCCGCTATCATCCAGCATAACTAAAAAGGGCACCAGCACAGTTGAACTAAGTTGACAATAAACTCATTCTGAGATTGTCTCAGGAATGGCCCAAAAATATCTGATTTGAAAAAAAAAACATATTTTGTTTAGCTTTGCTGGCACAGGCTCAAAAAAAAAACACTTCAATGATTATTGTAGTGGTAAAGCTTAATGCCACCAACTGCAAATGACAGAAGGTTACAAGTAGAAAAGTTATGACCTGTACTACCAGAACTACTAGTGATCTGCTTTCAAAAAGACCATTCAACTAAATATTTCATTTGAAATGGAAATTTCAAGTGAGAATAACATATCTCATTCGTTAAATTGCCTTCAACCAACAGATAAATAAACTTATTTGCAGTAAAATCGGTATTCTTGCATTTTCTTTTGAAGGGCCGCATTGCATTCTGCCAGATCCAATAAAAAAACATAAGTCCACTAGGATACTGGTTGAGTTTCAAATATAGCATTTTGATGAAAAATGACAATAAATAAAAATGCGATTGTTTCTGATAGAAAAAATAAATTATGAAAATACTTTTCATGACGAATCTAATAGGTCAACTTCTTGATTGTCGCCTGTTATATATTTTTTAGCTATTGTTATTTTGAGCAGTGTTCATTATTAGTACTAGTTGCCCACTGCCATTTATCAGCTTTGTGGAGATGCTAAAACACGGAAAGCTTGTAGCTAGCCAACCTGAAGAATGAACGCGTCCTTTCACCGGCCAGAAACGGCTCCACAAAACGCTTTGCGCAGGGTACATTCTGGGTTTTGATGAGCATCTGTCCCGCCGCCTTTCCCTTTCAAAGTCGACACTGGAGTACTTAGTACACGTCTACACGCAGCTTACAGATGTGGTACTAGACCAGTAGCCGCCGCCTGAACGGATGTTAAACCAAGGTCTCCAAGGCAAGGAATTGACAGTCCCACGCAACGAAAACACAGAGAAAATCGCAGGAGTTCACGTCGATCCGCCCGATTCCAACCGCGAATTCATCAGCAGGGAGATCGAGTCGCTCGTGCAGAGAAGGGCGGCAGATCGCTGCGCTGAAAAGTCAAACGGCGAAACCGTGAACAGCCCACGAGACACTGGTCACCCGCCGTGTCTCTGCCGGCGTGATCTGTTTTTTTTTTGCTGGCGGCCGGGGAGCAGCCACCGCTTTTTTTCAGCAGCGTTAACTCTCATCACCGCAAAAGTGAGCGAGCGGCAGCTGCAGCAGTAGCAGCAGCACTGACTGAGGCTGCTCATCAGCAGTCAGCAGTGCAGAAGCAGCAGCGGAAAGAGAAGCCGTAGCTACTAGCGCGGCAATAATTCAGGTAACGCAAGTTGCCGAGTTAAAGTGGAGTAGAAGTAGGAGCACTCCGAATAGGAAGAAACTCGGGGCCGATCGATACAGTGATTAAATAGAAAAAAAAATGGATGGAAAAGGTAAAGTTGTGCATCCTTGAAATGAGACACGCATAGATGTAGGACTATCTTCTCCCAGTGGAAAGAAGGAACGTGAGCGGCGATGGATGATACTAGTGATCTCGGAACTTGGATGAACAGATGATGGATTGATGGGCAGGAGGAGGTGCATCGTGGACGGGGGTTAGGGTTGGAAGAAATCAGGGGAGCTGACGAGAGGAGAGCGAAATGGAAAGGTGGTGCTGCAGATGAACAGATTGCTTGATCCCTTTGAGGCGAGCAGCGACTGATAAGTGGAGCTAGAATTAAGAGAGCGTTGGATTTGGCAAAACAAAAACCAAAAAAAGTAAAAGGTTGAGAATCAGTGGACTGGAGTATCGGGAAGAATTGGCGGGAGCTGGCGGGGTTATTAGTGGGGAGTATTAGTACCTGCTGCACTGCTGGCAGAAGCGCATCTCGCGGCCGGCGACGACGACGACGGGCGTCTTAGAGTGCGCCTCGCAGACCTTGTGCCGCCGGTGGTAGTCACGGCACTTGCTCAGGTCCGCCTTGCACCCGTCCACGGCACACGACGGGCACTGCTGCCCCGCGCCACCACCGCCGGCTGGGCGCGGCCGCCTCGGCGCACCCACGCCTGCCGCCGCTACCCCGGTCGACGACGCCGGCGC
>BCLH01001417.1:38244-50453 GCA_001602315.1 Zoysia pacifica | reverse complement strand
CCCCCCCCCCCCCCCCCCCCCCCCCACCCACGAGCCTGAGGTCGGAACGCCCACCGCCCCGAGCTCCCCTCCCTCCCTGCCCTGCTCCCAGCTTCAACAGCGCATCCTCGCCTTCCGCGGAGATTAGGTAGTAATGGTTCCTCCAGAGCTGTTTCTCACGCATACTTGATTTTGGACTCCTCACAGTGACTAACAAATCTGAGTTCGTTCATTCGTTGTGTGTACACACGTTTTTGTCTGCATGTCAGGATTGTTCTAGTTCATGAGTATTACTACCTCCGTTTCAAAATATAAGTATTTTTAACTTTAGATAAAGTCAAATTCTTTAAACTTTTACTAATAATAATTAGAAAATTACATAATTTTTTTATATAAAAATATATTTTTTTATGAAAACTTATTTTACTACGAATCCAAAAAATATAATTTTTATATGATAGAACATTATTAATTATAAGTTATTAATGGTTAAAATTATAAAAGTTTGATTTTGATTAAATCTAAAAATGCTTATATTTTGAAACGTAAGAGTATTTGCTTGGCATATTTTATATCATAATAACAGAAGAGGGATACTGATGTAAATTCGTGTCTTTCACACCCTCTACAAGGAAATAGTTAATGTGATGGCTGAATTATTGACATTTCCACGTAGTGAGCCACCCCTTTTGTGTTATCTGTCAATGATGAGCTTATAAACTACTACCAACACACACAGTTACAGAAAAATGATTTACTGAATCATACATCAATAAATATACGGTATCAGTGCAGAACGAACCTCCTGCAATTCGTTATCTAATAGCTTTGGGTAGCAGTGGTACTTCCACAAGTCAGACAGGCATCTTACTGTGGATATTTAAAAGGGAGAAAGAGGATGAATATTCAAATTTGCGAAATGTCTTGATTTATTTTGGAGGCTGATGATTTATCTCCATGAGAGATTGAGCAGCTTCTGCCATTTCCCAACCCATGTCGCATATCTCTGTTCCTAGTTTTTCTTGCATGCCCATCCTTTTGAGCTGAGGAGTACTCTGAATCAGGTTGCTGAGCTTTAATTGAAACTCTGCTGCTCCAGATGGATGTGGACACCAGACTTTGTATTCGAGCCTCTGCTTGATGGACGACTGAAGCTTGTGTTGGGCCTTAACAAAGATGAATTCTCATGCCTCTTTATAAGAGTAGTCTGTATCTTTTTATTCTCCTGTAAAGCGATGATCATGAGAGGATTAAGTTCAAAATTGAACTAAATTCCTTAAGCAGTCTCTTCATTCAAACAGACCATTATGTTACCCTGTATCATCAACCAATTAAACAATAACTACTCACCCGTTGCCTGTATTTCTCTTCCTCCTTTTCTTTGAGAGTTAGCATGTAGTCATTCAGTATTGCCAGAAGTGGTAGCTGCAAAAGGATATGTTAAGCATCTCTGTTCAAGAAATCATTAAGCGCTTTTTATTTTTGAAATCATTTACTATCGACGTGGTCTTTAGATCATTATCAGTTATGTTAAGACCATTGAAAGATTGGGTGAAACCACCTGAGAACCAACCAGTTGCAATAAAAGCAAAGATGGCCCTGAACTGCATGCATATCTTGACAATCTAGGTCAATTTAGGATGAATATTTTGTAACATACGGAGTATTCATTTCTAATATCCAAATACGGTATAACTGTCGCTTTTTTTCCCCCCTAGCTTTCACATACTGCATGAAGGATTTCAGTATAGGTAATTTGGGTTGAAGTCCATGAGTTCGCACCTCATCATAGTAGAAGACCTTGTTTCTCTCATGTTCCCAGAACTGTGTCTTGCCTACTAGTTGCTCTACCATGCCTGCATCCTTTCTGGTCAATATATCTTGCATATCAATTTTACGATTTAGTTTTTATCTCTAGCGCATACCTGGAATTTTGTTAACTATGATTCTGGCACGTTCTGCCCTTTTCAAGTGCTTATGGGCCCCTCTGCTTACGGAGTACCTTCTCTCATCCTGTGGGGAAAACTAAAATTAACTTAAAGAAATCAAACTTAGAGGGCATATTGTAGATGGTCATCAGACAGCCACTGCACCCTGCTATATTCTTCTAGCCATCTCTCTTCATCACATGAAGACATCCATTTTTCAACCTTGTCCATTATATCTTTCCGGCTTGCGACCTCCTCTTTTGCCTTGTATATGTATTCGTCCATTGTCTTTAGTAGGTCATCATGGCCCACGCCTCCTGTACATATATTCCCAAAGGCTTTATGTTCAGTACAGTGAAAACTGGAAAATTCAGTCCAAACTAAAAACAGAATCTGATTGCTGGGATGCACCTGACATTATCATATCCATTATTGTGTCCATTTCTGTTTGGTAAGGCATACCCATGTGTGATTTCTTACAAATTTCATCAACCTCTGCTCTCTTTTTCAGGAATAAATCTTTCATTTTGCTTGCCTTCAATTGGTCTAATCGCTGAACTTCAGATTCAACCTATTTCATATGGCAAAATTAAATACTTATCAGCTGCAAAACAACTCATTCATAATAATTCAAGATTTATTTTGAAGTCTCCGGGCTTTACCTGCTGAATTATCTCTGATGTGAGGCTTCCAGGACCTAACATACCGTTCATGGAAGTTGTTTCAAATGTCTTAATTTGCCCAAATGGTTGGCGCTCCTCCATGGTCGTATCCAAAATATTCCATAAGTTTGTCAACGATTTCATAAGGCTATGGAGCTACAGAACAATACCTACATCAGTAAGCAGCAGAACTCGCATTTGATGTTTCTTTCATGAATATTCTAATGGGATATTTCCTTTTGGAAGTCAGAACTGGCAACATAATTAACTAGCTAATTCTATAGGCATATTTTTTACAAGTTGAACTGCCAGAGTTTTGTAAGAAGACTATCTGGTAATTGCAGCAAGTCAATGCTTTATGGCATTACTGAACTAAATAAGCTATGAATTTCTTTTGGTATGTAACACCCCCTGAGACCTTGTGTGTCTGCTCTGATCTTTATGCACAGGTTGTTACCGTAAGAATAAAAAATCACCTTGTCTCTTCTACTATTCTTCTCTTCTTTAAGCTGCTGAACAGTCATGTTGAGCCTTTTTAGGATGTCATCACTGATATTCTTGGTCTGTTGCTCATTTGGTCCATCTAGCAGGCTTGGGTGAACATTTGCAAGTATCTTTGAAGGATCCATTCCCATAACTTTTGCAGAATTGTGAATTAGAACTTTGTATTCTTCCACTTTGCAGAGGCGATCACTCTGGAGAAATACAATTACCAAGTTAGAATACACTGATTATAGCAGATGTTTTTCATGTGTGTATACCTTTTCTTTCTTCAATCTTTGCAATTCGCTCTGGTACTCCTCGAGTTTCTTCAGTGACATATCTTCTTCATTCACAGTGACATCTTCATTCCCAGTATGCCCTGATATTTCATTTGCAATCCTTAGAATTTCTGTTTGAACCTCCATGAACTGCTTTACTCTGGCTTCTTTTCTCATCTGCATTTCTTGTAGGGCCGGTGTAATGGCATTCAGCTGCTCCTTCAGAGTGCCTGTCATTTTCTCAGGCTGCATAAAGAGATTTCAGGTTAGCTTCAAACCGTTTCTTGCTGATTATGATTGATGAGGCATGTAAGATGTAGATGTTACTCGGCCGGGGAATGATCTTTCTCCAAGTGAAAGAAGTAGGTTGGTAAATTCAGCCTCAGATTCTGCTAATGCTTGATGCAGTTGAATCCGAGACATATTTGCACTATTCACTTTTCTTCTGTAAACTTCTTGGCATTCCTGCTCGAGTTCTTCCAGCATTCGCTCCCTCTCATTTTCATCTTGTCCGACTTCATCCCATATCATCTGACACAATAGAATTCAGGACGCATAAGATCATGAAACACTTATGATACTCTGTTGAAAGAAATTTGTGCACCTTCAGTTCTTGAAGCAAATAGGCACATGAAGACTCTGGCAGCGCAGCATCATGTGCTTTTCCAGTCATCCTGAGTGATCCCATCTCCACGATCTTCTGACAAAACTAGAGCCAATATTGTTGTGGGATCAGTTCAGTTTGGCGCAGTGCATGCTTAGAGCTATCCCTGGAGGGCTCAGATTTAGCAAGTGTGAGACAGCAAAGCTGCGAAAGACAGTAGTGGCTGCTGTGAGTGGCTTTAGATGCTGGTTTTGCTTGCAAGACACGTAGCTTATGTGTGGTTGGTGTCGCCATGAGAGCTGAAACGAAGCATGAAGCTTGGGGAAGAAGGGTCTTTCTAGCAACCTAGCGGATCTGTTGGCTCTTAAATTTTTAATAGTAGCCTTCTTCAGACCTTTCATCTATTTCTAATGAAAGAAAAATAATTGTACTATTACTCTTTGATGGCTGCCGTGCATCTTCAATGTATTTGAATTCCGGGGCGTCCCGTTTGAGTTGAGCTTACAGATCAAGACGCACACCAGTGCAGCGATGAGCGATGCTTTAACCTCTTTCGGACATGTGCACCGTTCGGAGAGCGAAATGTCACTTGTGGCCACTTGCCGGTAGACCTGAATGTAACTACTGTAGTTCTTTGCTTGCTGACGGTTAGCTGTTGAGTGCCGTTAGCAGTGAACTTTTTCCTTCAGATGCAGTTATTATTATTACTCCGTATGTTCTAACCACAAGGTATATATTTTCACGACCATCCATTTTACTGGAATTTTATATAATCCTACTTTTCCAGTTTTTCCAGCATCAATGTCGTTGCGTGAATCCCACCTTAGATGTAATTCGGCATCTTAATTACTCCTATGTCATTCTTCTTGTGTTGGAACGTGCCGTCAGCTAGAGGGGTGGAGTACATCTTACCGCAACTTCACGAGTTATGGTGAAAACGATGTGGCGGTAGCCGGTTGTGTCGGTTCAGAGATTGCAGGTTGAAGTCGAGGCTGACGGGCCACCCGGAACGTCAAACAAACCCAAAGGTTGCTGGTGGTGCCGTCTCGAACATATATTGGTCCAGCAGCCTGGTCTCCGGGCAAAGGGCATCGACCAACCGGATTGAGTTGGATGGTGCTCCCATCAAGCAAAGATGGTTAGTCCATTGGGAGCTGAAAGGAAAATTGTCTTTCCATTTGTCGGTGAAAGACCGGTGCCTCATCATCTTAGCCTCTTGGAGACGACAATCTGGAGATTACTGCGAGCAGCCGACAGTTTTATTGCGCAACTCACGAGAAATGTAAGGTACAGAAGGTAACTTCATGGTCGCAAGACCAACGAGCCCACGACCATATCGAACAAGGACGCCATTCAGGGGGGGTCCTCGGCTGCTGGATCAAGCCTCTTCGCCGGAATGTATAGACGAAATGAGTTTAGGTGCCGAGCGTCGTCGGGAAGCAGCTGTCGTGCACGCAGCTGAGCACGTCGCGGTAGTCCCTGTCGATGGTGAATGAGTCGTAGACCTTCCCGTCGCTGCTCCTCTTGTACTCGAACAGCAGCGAGGAGTGGTTGAACGCGGTGAGCTTGACGAACCCGTAGTCGCGGTCGCGGAACACGCTCCACCTCGGGATCGCCGTGGTGTAGTCCGACAGGTGGGCTCCGCCGCCGCCGGCGACGACGAAGATAGTGCCGTTCATCGTGCCGGCGTACCGGCTCCTCTCGCGCGTCATGCACTCGTTCTGGTACATCGGGCACGTGCGCTCGTAGTTGTGGACGTGGCCGAAGAACGCGACGTCGACGCGGTACTTCTGCCACAGCTTCTGCAGGCTCTCGCGGCCCTCGGGCTCCTCGAACGCGCCCTGCGAGGCGTACCACGAGTTGGAGGAGTACCCCAGCACGCGGTGCGCGGCGAAGATCAGCCACGGCTGGTGCTTCCGGTCCACCGTCGACAGGCAGTGCTCGATGAACCGGTGCTGCGCCGTGCCCTCGCGCCAGTCGTGCTCCGAGTCGGCCACGCAGAACCGGAACATGCCGTAGTCCACCTTGTACCAGAAGTTGGCCCGGTTCTCCGCCGGGTAGTAGTAGTACGTCTCCGCCGGCACGCCGCACTCGCCGCCGGAGTCCTTCACCTCGAAGAACCCGCCGGTGTTGGGCCAGTCCCTCTCGTGGTTGCCGCTGATCGATGCACAAGACAAGACAATCGAGTACAGGTTTAATTTCATGGCTCCTTTTTTTTTATTATTTTTTACCCCTTCTCGCGCTCGCAGAACTGAAACGAAACAACGCGTACCTGGCGATCATGTATGGCTTCCTGGCCGTGATGGGCTCGACCTGCGCCGTGAACTGATCCCACTGCGAGAGGTAGCCGTTGGCGTAGGGCAGGTCGCCGATGTGGAAGACGATGTCGTAGTTGTCCAGATCCTGCACCAGCATGTCCGTCGTGTTCAGCGACCCCGGCTGGTAGTTGGCGAACTCGTTGGACCCGTCCCTCTCAGCCTGAAAGACGTCCAGGTAACAACGTGTCAAGTCTCAGTAGTACAAGCTGCATCAACACCGATCCAAGTCCAACGCTGCTGGGGCTTCGTCAATCAGGATCGAAACTCACCTTTCCCATGTCGCCGAAAACGATGACGCGCTGGAGCGAGTTCTGCCCCGGCGACGGGGGAGCACGGAACGTGTAGCGCTTGCCCCACACGACGGACCCGTCCTGCAGCTCATGTCCGATCTTGTAGTAGTACCTGAATCACACGTGCCAGAAAACACAGAGTCACTACTCTGTCACGGACTGCATATAAATGCTGTGGCTACGTGTGGCAATGGCAATGGCACCCACTCTTTGTTCGGCCACAGGTTCCTCATGAAAGCTGTGTGGATGAAGCCGGGATCTCTCCAACCAACGGTGCGCGCCGGCTCACCTGAGAACACACACACAACATGGTCAGTCAGCGCCTGAAACCTGCAGGGAATAGCTAGCTCGGCAGCCGGCGCGGGGCGTACCGCACATGCTGCCGCGGTTGAAGGTGAGCGTCCCGGCGGGCGTGCGCGCGGGCTGGCCGGCGCCGCCGCGGACCGCGCCCCACTCCACGAACGGGTACGCCTCGGCGATGTCGTAGCCGCTGGTCCAGGTCACCGTCATCTCGTCGTGGGAGTTGCCCTGCGCGAGCCGCGGGAACACGGGCGCCTTCGGGTTCTTGAACGAGATCGGCTCCGACACCGCGATCAGCGTAGGCTGCGGCGGTACGTACGCGTCAGCAGGTCAGCAAGGTTCGCCGTCGACGGCTTAGGTAGTTAGGTTCCGACGTACGTGCGGATGATTGGTGAGGACTAGGAGGGAGATCGAGGTCACGTACGTTCTCGAGGCCGCCGGTGAAGAGGGCGAATGCGAAGTCGGCGCGCTGGTTGATGAGCTGGAACCGGATGCTGCCCTTGCCCCAGTACATGTAGTTCACCGAGAAGTTCGCGTATTGGTACTGCGATCACCATGCAGCTGCACAGTAAGCTTCTCTGCTAATCGAAACAAAAATACTGGATAAATTCAGAAGCTAGATGCTGAATAAGTTCAGAACCTTGATTGGTGCCGTGCAGAGCAGCGGTTCTGCAGGGTACCTCGAAGGGTTAGGGCACGAGCCTGAGCTGCATTGTTCCGTACGGTGCATAACCAAGATGCGTCAGAGATCGGTCACCTAAAAATGGCTGAAAGTGAAGAAGAATATGGGATATTTGGATGGATGAAGCTTACATGAAATCGGCTGGAGAGAACGGCAATCCAGTCGTCGTCGGACCTGTTTGTCCAGCCGTACTTCACAGTCACCCATCCAGTGTCTTCTCCCTGTTATCAGCGAAAATTTTCAGAAGCATTACAGTGTGTTTGTGTGCAAAATAACAATTTTTTTCCTTTTAAAAAAATGATCAAATTAAGCTGCTAATCTCAGCCGCATGTAAAATAGCCGGCTCCATTTTTTTTATTACTGTTTATACATAATTGAAATTGTAACAAAAAATATCTTGAAGTTCTTGTGGGACAAGGCATCGAGATATTGCTGCCTGGTATCTCATGGCAAAGAAACTTTCATGGTGAACTCTCCTCCTACGTGATTCCGTCCGGGATGAAGCTAGCGACCCATTCGTTCTAGGCCGCACAAGGTTACTTGCAGCCGAGTGAGTCGTGATCAACTGCACACTATGTCGTCATTTCCTTCTCATTGTGCTAACGTTCAAACTGCTTGTGAGGCTGTGATGTTTTCTTGCTAATTTCTATGCTGGAGATTAAAGAGAATATATTATATTTATATATTTGCTTAAAAAGGTGTTATTCGCAAGCTGCTTTCCTGGTACTAATAAACTTTTGCTTTTGGGAACTGGACAACTAACAGTCAATCCATAAATCTCAAGTTCTCAACTGCTCTAAGATCAACGCTCATCCAAAACGCCCAATCCAATGCCAAATCAAGCTGACGATTCAAATCAAACGAATGAACGAGAACAGCTTGCTTAAAGATCGATCGTGCTAGTAATAACCTGCTCGCCGAGCAACGCCGGCTTGGCTTCCACGTACGCCGACTGGTGCATCCGGACGGCGGTCTTGTGGATGGCGATCTTGGACAGCGGCTGGATCCCTTCCGCCGGCGACCCGCTCGCCGTGGCTGCCGGCAGCGTGGTCGACGCCGCGGCGAGCAGCGCGGCCAACGCCACTGCCACCATCGCCGCGTTGTGTCTCATCCCCATGGAAGCTAGCTACCCGGTGCTGGCACTGGCAGCTGAGCTGGTGAGGCGTGATGGGAAGTGATGGCGCCTCGGGTCCGCCTTGATTTATACAAGTGGCGGAGGAGCCAGCGTGGAGAGACTGTGTCCAATGGCCGCGCCACTTGCTGTGGACAATTGAACGAGCGAATTGAATAGAGCAACACAAAATTGGCTAGGCAAGTGACATTTACTTTCTTGAATGAGACTTATTCATCATTTTCTTAGAAAAATTATCGAAACGGTAAATATTGGTGGGACATTCGTTCAAATTGTAACCAATGTTTCTTTTAACAGAACATCTGAAAAGTATTGAGATTATACTTGTAAAAAATTGTAACTTTCACAAGGACTCCGCTACCTACTAAGCATACACTGATATACGCGTGCAATGAAGGATGGATATTTGCAACTGAATATAGTAGTATGTGGGCATCTCAAACCAGCTCCAACTACA
Source organism: Zoysia pacifica (assembly GCA_001602315.1). Taxonomy (NCBI): domain Eukaryota; kingdom Viridiplantae; phylum Streptophyta; class Magnoliopsida; order Poales; family Poaceae; genus Zoysia; species Zoysia pacifica. Next base: position 41,340 of record BCLH01001417.1, on the reverse strand, counting down.
AGTGATGTACATATTTTCAAGGTGATTTATGTATTTTTTTAGAGTAGGAAATAGGTGCGTACCAAGTTGCAAACAGTCGCGCTCGCTCGTGGTTCACGTGCCAGCAAACAAATATCTAGGTTGCTGTTCATCTGCATCAGCATGCCGCGATGAACCCTTTGGCGTCAGGCGGACAGAACGTACTCCTCCGGTCACAAAATAATGTTTTGATCAAATATTAAAAATATAAATTGCGAATAATTTTTAATTTGTTAAGTTTAGATATGTAAAAATTATATGATTAGATTTATTTCGAAAATTAATTTTATAAAATATACATATATTACTTTTTTATAAATATTTTTTTATAAAAAATAAAAGTTAAAATTATGTTTTAAAGACCGTATCATTGTCTAAAATAACTTTTATTGTGTGACTGATGTGAGTATAGAGCACCACAAATGTCACTCGGATTGTATATTGAGAATCTCAGCCTTAAGATGCCTTTGGTCGGTAAACTTTTGCCTTTTCACTTTTGTAAAGCTAAAAGTTCAATTAAAGAGTGAATTTTTGCAAAAGTTTTTTTTAAAGTTCAAAAGCAAAAGCAGGTTTAAACTTGCTTTAATCGGCTGTGGATGCCAGTTAATATATACATATAATTATAGCAAACACTTTAATCAAAACTAAAAATACTTACATTTTGAGAGGGAGATACTATTTGATTTTGTCTGTTTTCGCCCATGCATAACCAAAAACGGCCAAGCAAGTGACAATAACATCTTCACCTGGTCGAATGAGATTTTTTTTTTTTTGAGAATTGGTCGAATGAGACTCATAGGAGTACGTATTCATCGTTTCTCAGAATCTCCGAAAAGAACGAAGATTATACTGGTAAAATATTGTATTACCTTCGTCTTTTTTTATAAATTATTTTGGTTTCGAGCACGAGAATTAATAAAAATAAAAATAAGAGATATTATGAAAAAGAGGAAGAGAGTGGATACGTATTGAGAAAAGAAAAAAAAATTAATCAAAAAGTGAAAACAACTTATAATTTGATAAAATTTAGAAGTCCAAAATAACTTATAATTTGAGACAAAAAGTACTACTTATAACTTCGATAAGGACCCCAGTACTGCCTACTAAGCTAGCGTATTATTTGGGTGGTTTCAGCGGCAAATTGACCAAGGAGGGAGAGTTGCAACTGAGATTATAGTATGTGGGAATCCCAAACTAGCTCCAACTCCAAGTGATGTATTTTTGAAAGATGATTACAGCGTGTGGGAATCTCAAAACTACTACGAGTAGCTCCAACTCCAAGGAAACCAAGTTGCAAACGGTCGCGCTCGATCGTGGTTCACGCGGCGCGGCAAACAAATCTCAAATCTCAAGGTTGTTGTTCCTCTGCATCAGCAGCGATATATGGACCTTTTGGCACATCAGGGTGCAGATTGAACTCATGCAGCCTTTTTCTGTCCAAGATTCTCTTGTTCCCTAATTTACAGTAGCAGGATTAGTATGATTTGGCTCACTTTTGGTACGTGTGGGCACTGGGCAGCTTTTGCACGATCTTGATCTATATAGCTTGGCAGTGTGTAATTGTACCCGTTCTGATCTCGCGATTTGTATATCATGGCGTCGTGGAATGATGGATGGATGGATGGGATCATGGATAGGCCCTCGCTCGACCACCGATCCACGAACACGTGAGATTGCCTCGTCCGCTGGAATTTTGTCGGATTTTGTCAAGTGGTGCTCGTCGTCTCACTGTCAGTGGTTGTTGGTCCCCTTGACCAATGGGCCTTTTGTAACACTTTGTGTTTACGAATAATAAAGCGCTTCATTCAAATTCGAAATTCCTGAAAATCCGAGCTAGAAAGAATTTAAACCTAGTTTAAAGTTAGTCTCAAATTTAAGTTTGAAATTCAAAATGTGAGTTCAAAAATTTCAATGAAATATTGTGAAACAAAACTCTCTCTTGAAATTTCTTGCAATCACTTGAATTTTAGAAGTTTTTGGAAAATTTTAATTGTAGGTTTAAAAGTCCCAAATAATTTATTTTATTTTAAAAGCTAACCTGTCTTCAAAATTAAATATCATTTTATTTATTTCGATTTTGAACTTATGCCCAAAATAAAAGTTGTTCCTTTTAAAAAGATCTACCAGCCCACCAAATTTCAGAATTTTTGGAGCTTAGAAAAAGTGCATTTCGGGTCAAAAACAGATAGCTGTGCTGAGATTCCAGTAAAATTCAGAAAATAGAAAAGGGAGCGGGACCCACTCGTCAGCGTCTTCCTCTACCTCCGCCAGCTTCCTTTGGCCAGCGCAACGCGCGCGTGGCGCGCATGCATGCAGCCACGACTCCTCGAGTTAGAGAGCGCAGGCCATATTCCAGACCCCGTGTCCCCTACCCCGTCGCCCGACCGGTTTCCTCCATCTTCTCACTCTTTCTCTCGCGCACGTCTCTCACTGCCGAGCGTCGCTTGCCGCTATGGAATGCCGCCACCGAGCCGCCCTCGCCCTCCTCCTTGGTTGGGAAGCTGCGTCTTCCCTCTCTCGAGCTGCCCAGCACCCCAACTCGCCTCCTTCCTCACCGAGCCCGGCGGATTTTGGACTTTCCCCAAGTTCCGCGGTTCCGAGCCGGCCCCGTAATTTCTTCAAAATTTGACCACTACCGGTGACGTTTCTTCAATCGTTCTTGGATTCTAGTGGTTCATCTCCTAACGCAACCTTGGAAACCTTCAATCGAGCGATTTTTGGGACAATCGCGCAGGTATTCTTGAAGTTTTTCACGTCGACGCAGTCGAACCCGAGGGCCTCGCCGCCGCCGACCCCTTTTCGCCCCTCCTCGTCGACGACACCCTCGACGCCGAGCTTCTACTCGCTCCAGTGAAGCTGGTGGTGGAGAAACCTTTGCGTTTCGTTGACTAAACTGCTCGCACGCCATCGCCGAAGTCGCACCGCCGTAGCCTTCCGTCGTCGGCGCTCTCCGGTGAGGGTCACCACCATCCGACCTCACCCTCAAGCTTCCCTCGCGGCGTAGATTATTTTCAAGACACAGCCCCTTGAAGCCGACGCCAAGAAGCGGCTCCGACGAGCCGCGCCATGGCCGCACAT
>BCLH01001417.1:7740-38215 GCA_001602315.1 Zoysia pacifica | reverse complement strand
CTGTTGCCTGGGCCAGGCCGCGCGCCCAGTGTAGGCCCGTCGTGGTCGCGCCTTGTGGGCCAGCATCGCACGGCCCAGGTTCAGGTCAGGCTGAAATGGCCAGACCACTCATGGGCCGGCCTGGATGAGCACGGCCCAGTAGGTTGAAAATTATTATCTATTTTGTGAAATCAATTATTAATTATCTAGAAATTAGTATTATCTTTCAAAAATTGTAGAAAATTCATCTTAGCTCTAAAAATTACAAATAACATGCCGTTGGAATCCTTTAAATATGTAGAATATTTTAGAACTTTCAAAATTGCATTTTTATCTCTAGAAATAGCTCTGTTAGTTAATTAAAAAACTTATGCATTTAGGAATCGCTGAAGAAGGTCAGCAGCTTGCTCTAGTTGCTCCGAAGTTATCTGCCACTGAAGATCAATCTCTTGTTTGCGCTAACCCTCAACGAACTGAAGGCAAGCCTCGATGCATTTATCCTATTTTAAACTCTTTTATTTTTATCACTATATATTGTATGGTTATTGTACTGCGCATTATGTCGTAGAAACTGTGTGAACACCATAAAATGCATGATAGTGCTCTATTCTCATGTTTAGTGTATATTAGTACAGATAACTCGATATAGAGCTAGGCTAAGTCTACTTTTTGCCGGTAAAAGTCGAGTGAATGAAAAACCTCTCTCGTGAGATATAAGTTGTTACCTCGGTCGTCCTATCACAATTGTTAAACCTGAGATCGGACAGAAAATAAGAGGGCACAGAGGCACGTTTTCTGTGTGGACTCATGGTCGGAGTGTGGTAGCACTGTCTGTATCGATTAAAGACTGATTCGAGTGTGGCTCTGTTGAGCAAGTTTGAGCATACCAAAGGCATGCTAACGAAATAGGCTTAGTAAACCGATGTAACTCAACTATCTTAGTGTTAGACGACAACCACTTCTCTTTTAGTGATGATATTAGAAAGATACACGAGCTAACTACGGATAGCCTCGATGTGTGGTATCGCGTGGAGGAGATGCATTCAGGAGGGGTGAGAACTGGATCGGTCTCTATGATATCGACGTGAAAAGTTACCGTACGTGACTCTTTGGAAGTGTGCGTATGTCGTGCTACTTGAGTTTTTTCAGCTGGTGTAAATTGATTATAATCGCTGTCTCTCACAGTAACGAGCACCACTTATTCATTGCGTCATGTCGTAGTAACTGGACTAATAATAATAATAACATGATTTATTGGCTTAGTTGTAGGAATTTGCTTGGTAACCATGCTTGCTCTAGTTTATAGTGCAAATTAAATCTATATTTTTGTAAACTTAACTTGCCGCTAAAAGTTAAAAATAAAGATCCACTGTTAGTGCTATTTTTTTATGCAAATGGTCATCCATGTAAGTTAGCTTTTTATGTTTAAAAGTCGACTGTAGTTGACCATTTTGATGGGTAAGTTTTGTTGAGTAATTAGTACTTTTAGTTTGTTATTTTTTCTTTTTATTGTGTGTAGTGTTTTTTTGCAGATAACTGATATAGCTGTTGTGATCAAAGAGTGTAGAAAGATGAAGCTCCTATGAACTGATCTTGTGAACTGATTTCCTCTTCATCGAACTTCGGTCGCGAGAGGTGAAACATATGTTACACTGTTTTAAACTCTGTTTTAATTTATCTTTTATAAAATTACTTGAACTCTATTATAAGTTTTTCAATCGATTTTTTATTTTATATTATTACTTGTTGTTCTATTTAAATATTATCGTTTAATATTATCGATTTTATTCGAGCCCGTCCAATATTTTAGAGCGGATTCTCCCACAGCTTCGGTCAAGTAAAGTGGTGCTCGCTCGTCTTCTCTCCGTCAGTGCCTGTTGGCCTCCTTGACCAATGGGCCACTACTAAACTCCGAATAGGCCTTTAATAAACTCCCAATGGGCTTTTAATTAAACTCCCAACGGGCCTTTAATAACCTCCCAATGGATGCCCACGAATCTCCAACTGGGCCTATCAGAAACTCCCTTGTAGGGCCTCCATGTCAAGGTGGATTCCGATCGAGCCCATCTCTAGCGGCCTGCTCGGCTCGGCGCGTGCGGCGGAGGAGCAGCCGAATCCTCCGGAGGCCTGCCTGCCGGTGGGTGACCGATGGAGCGGGAGCGCAGCGCGGCGGCAGCGCTGTGGGGGCACGAGCACCTCCCGCTGCTGGCGCGAGCGCGGTCCAAGGACTCGGTCGAGTACCTCCTGCAGGCGCTCTGGCGCACCCGCCGCACCGGCCTCGACGCCGCCGACCGCGCCGTCGCGCGAGACATCCTCCTCCTCGCCGACGACGCCGACCTAGACCCGGTGCGTGGCTCGCTCTTCCCTCTCCAATTCCCGCGTCAATTCTGTTCCCGAGCCTCGGATGCCGACACTCTTCGACCAATCGACCTGTTTCTGCGCTGCAGCTGCTGGCGTGCCTGAGGATACTGATCCGGCGGTGCGTCAGCGAGGGCGTCGCCAAGGAGGATATCCCCAAGCTGTTTCCCCAGGAGGTGCCGCCCGAGCTGCAGAAGCTGCTCACGTTGCTGCTGCAGAAGTTTCAGCCCGAGTGGCAGGAAGACGCTTCCAAGGATCAGGTAACGACGAGTGGATTCATTCTAAGATGATACTAGTACGTTACCATGGTTGTCTTGACCATGTCCTCCTGCTCGTTCTTCTTCTGTACTAGGCATCTGCGATGGCGTCGCGTGCGGAAACAGCAGAGGGTCAGTTGAATCAGAACGGGGACGCGTCAGCGTCAGAGCAGGCAGCTGATGCTACTGCAGAGGTAGGTTGTGCGGTGCTGTTTCACGGGACAGCTTGGCTGATCTTGATGCTAGACATCCCTTTTATCCTTTCCATATTGTTGACAAATGAAGGGAAATGGAAGCTAAATACTCGGATGGAATTCTGATCATGTTGAACTGTCGTTGTGAACACAGCTCCAAAATGGTACCGATCATGGTAAGGATCCTGTAGAGTCAGCGAAGAGATATGTGAAGTTTCCGTTGGCTAAGGATTCTTTAGACAGAATGCTGAAGGATATATTCTCAGTCAAGGACCAAATGCCAGATGCTGTAAGTATACATGCTTGTAAACTGGATCTTTTAACCATTCTAGATCTAGACTATAGTCTAGTCACTAGACTAGATTTTGTAGTCGTACGATTCAAACTTCCATATGCTTTTCGCAATACTTCTGCAGGGCAACAGTAATGGGCATGGAGAGAGATCACGAAGCACTTAGAAAATTGCCGGTTCTCCAAACATATGGAATTTTTGTAACATCAGAGGCTTAGCTAAAGCCCGGTGCACGTCTGCAGCTCCTTCAGTTATCTTTGCCTTTGTTCACGACAACCACGGCAGCTGCATTTGATTCCTGCTAGGTGGCAAATGTAAATTCAATGAATGTTACTGTAATATGCATCATATCTTTGCAATTCCATTTTTTCATAATGTTTTGAGTAAGTTTACTACGTATTCGAGCAGTTATTAAATGCAAGCTGATCGGACTGTAGTGCATCTTTTTCTTCGCCGCGGACGTTTTCCCAATGAAGCACTCTATTCTGCAGTAGTAATAATTCGTAAGCCTTCTTTGAAATGCAAAATTTTCTGTAAAAAATTTATAAAAATTTTACAAAAATTAATTCAATTTTATAGAGAAAACGCAGTAAACAAGAATCCGTGTTCTAAAGGAGGCCTTAATGAAGAATGTGGTGGTATTTTCTAGATATCAGATCAACCAAGAGCGGCAGCTATCCCGAAGAGGTAAGATACAGCAGCTGGTAACACGATATAAAGATGACAACACACAAATTTGAGATCAGCAACTCAGCTCCAACCACCAACATGTATAGTACGTAGCTTATTCAAGTACAAACGTCAATGACTTTTTTAGGTTTGTACTACATTGCTTAGCTTCTTGAGGATCACCACCGCGCTTATTCAAGTAGTCAGTAGGGTGTTTGCTTTCACATCTTGGATCTTCCTACGTACGATGAATTCTGTATTTTGATTCGATGCCAAGAAGTATTGAGGATTCCTCTCAAATTCCATATGTCTTCCACTTTTTCAGGCTGGACGTTTGCTGATGAGTCCACCTGTAGCAGGTAAGATGATTTTTAGACTCTTCTATACAAAGCAGGGGAAAATGGGTGAAAGTGTGAAATAACAGCGTATTTCACTTACCGCCTTGGCTACTATCTCAGCATTTGGTGGTATGTCTAATGTAGCTTCAAAGAGAACCCATGCCCACTTATCACTTTGAGGTCCATCAGATACATATGGCACGTTGTTTCTCTGACACCTACGTGCCTCGACCCATGTTTTACCCCCATCAACAGAGATATCCACTCTCTCAATGCCACGGCCACCACCTGAAAGTGCGTAGCCAGCAATCCTGGCCTGCAGCATACAAACATTGCAGTGCAAGTCTGTGATATATTCCAAATGGACACATTTTATGGAAATAATACTGACCTTTCCTTCCTTGATAACATCTACATCTTCCAGGGTACAGATGGCAGACTACACAATCAAATGTAAGTGAAGATAAATAATCCAGAAACCTAGCAGAACAGAATAGGATAGAAGGATGAATATTGTAGCATACCTGCACAGGAAAATCCATTTGTGGCCTTCTTGTTGACCAGTTAATATTGTCCCAGTCCACAGAAGGCGGAAACATTTTGTAGTCTTTTTGGGTATAAAATCCCTGTTTCAGGATACCAGTAAGCTATGAACATGAAAGAGTAAAGATGAAAATGTATACCATTCATAACTTAAAAAACCTGGCATTCTTCCTCAGTTATGTTGATTCTGTCCAGCCATTTCACGGAGCGAGCGCCAATGACGCCAGGCACAACAACACGGAGTGGGTATCCATGGTCACGATTGAGGGTCTGAACATAGTAATTCATGACAAGTTAACAATTCAACTTCAGAACTGAAGCAACAGGAAAATTTACCAGATACAGAGTTGCATACAAAACTAAAAAAAAGCAGTATTTAATTTTTTTTTTCAAAATCTTGTGCAGATGTGCTTGACAAGAGCAGTATCACATAAATTTATACATTTTCACTCAGTGCCAGGTAATAGTTTAATGAGTTGGATAGCCAGATAGGAGATAAATTCAAGAGTTGTTTGTACAGTAGTCATTCTTTCAGGAAACTGTACCAACAATATAAATATGCAATATTATTGTAATGTTGCAGTCCTATATATAGTATTATCAAATGAGAAATATAATTGGGAGAAGCGTATCGAGAACAATCCACCTTTTGAGGAAAACTAGAACATCATACGATGAATATGAAAATCAAAATTCAAATACAAAAAAAGGTCAATGTGGGTCACCTCTCCATTCATTTCATATGCAAGTAATACATCAGCATCAGGAAATGCTGCCTGCTTCAATGGAATGGATGCTGTATAAGGACCACCTTGTTCCTCCTGAACATAAAAATTATGATATCAGCATGGCGGCCATAAAAGCAGCATCTACTAATAAGGATCAACATTCTTACTTTACACTTGTCAACGCTGATAAACTCAACGTGCTTCCCTCCTAAAGATGTCACTGAACTGAGTTTAGATATTCCAACTAGTTCAAGGACATCACACAATTTCGCTCCTCCCCAGGTTGCTGGAATGATACAAAAGATCAGAATAGATAGACAGTAGTAAGGTGCATACTATGTTTAATGCCCACATGCTAATAAGCTCATTGGATTGCATTTCAACAACATTCAAATAACAAGCAATGCATGCTCTAGATATATACAAAATAAAACAAATCAATATCTTACCATTTCCAAGAGCAGATATATCCCACCCAACACCTCTCACTTTACGGACCCGACTCATAGCAGTCCTCCGGTTTCCCGCACACTGTTAATTTCAGAGATTTATTGTCAAATTTTGGTCACTAGAAGCACCAATATATTATCAATCACAGAGAGACTAGTGAACAAGGCATCAGGTATATGTCAAAATACCTGCAAAGTTGCTGTGACGGTATACTTGGGAAGAGCCCTGAATGCAAAATTTATGTCAATTCTTTACTCATAATCCAAGAATATTCATGTAACATGGTAAGCTGAAAAATGCATTACCAAATGTCAGCCATGGATAGCTGAATAGGCTTGTTGACAAGACCACCGATGGAAACGCTGTATCTGAAGTTATATATACATAAAAATGTGATGATTTGTACAAAGAAGCAATATATCATACTGATCAATAAAGTTCACAGTTCCCCATTGAAAACCTCGAGAGGTCATCAACTTTTGGAATTGGTCCATGATTCCTCTTGTAGAAGAAATCCACCGGAGTTATGTAAGATGCGACTAACGCTGATCGGTGAGGCTCAGCATTGAACGGCTCCTGCACAACAAAATAATGCTTTCAGGTTGTTCCATTTCTTGACCTTACTGAAAAATTCTGGAGCGGATCTTCATAGCCACAAACTTGATGAGAATTGCATGGTTGACTAGCTATTGCTTATCAAAACAATCATTCAGGAATAACTAATGACAGTTTACACACCGTACGGCTGCGAGCGGGCAAGGCGCAAGCCCAAGGGCAGTGGAATGATCCCAAAGCCTGAAAATCCACTTCAGTACTTCACACTAATCAGCAACGTCATGTGGACGCATGCGAGGGCGGAGGGGGGGGGGGGGGGTGGCACTGCCCTACTGCGCAAACAGTAAACCACTATGCCCGCGATTCTGCTGATGCAGGTGTCCGACCAGCCGGACCAAGCCGCGAATCCTAGCAATTATCCGAGACATCGCAAGCCGCCAAAACGAATCCCACGATCCTCAGGTGGAGAAACGAACGATGACGCGAGAGGTGGGCTTTACCTTGGAGTTGATCTTGAGGGCCGGGTGTCGCGGCGGCTCCTCCGCGTAGTTCGACGGCGCAGTGAGACCCGGCATCGTCGTCTCCGCTCGTGGTGGCCCTCAGTGCGCCTTCCTTCGCTTCGTATGGTTCGCTGCTGTGGAGAGAAGACGATGATTCGATGAAGCCGAAGCCGCCAGCGCACGGGCCCACCCGTCCTAACATTTCCTCGACAGACATGTGGGCCTGCGAATTCACTTGGACTCGTCGTCTTGTTTCGGAATCTGTAATTTGTTTTTGGAAGTCTCGAGAGTTTCTTTTCGAAATTTTAATTTGCTGTTAACTATCACTCGGTCTGATGGGCTGCATGTAAAGCAGGCTCACTCGTCGGCCCATCTACAGCGGCTTGACACTAGGGTTTCCCTCCTCTTAGGCCGCCGTCCGCCGTCCGCCGCCACCGCCTGCGGCTCAGTTGTCAGTGCTGAACTGAGTGTTCGTCCGAAGGCTCTCCTCTCCCGCCGTCGCCATGCTCAGACTTCTTTCAGTCCTCTCCACCTCCAGTAAAATCATCCTCTCCACCTCATTTGATCTAACTGTCGTCTCTCTGTTGCTTCGCAGGTGCAATACTCGCGGGAGCCGGCTAGCCCCACCAAGCTGCTGCCTCGCCTGTTCATCAAATGATTCAATCTCGTTTCTTGTTCTATCTTCTACTTGAGGTGGTCAAGTGTGTTTCTGTGGTTGAAGGAAATTTATTTGATTTAGGACTTGAATGGCATCATCACGCATGAATCAAGTAGAATGTGGCAACCTAAAGAGTAAAGGCTCTGTTCTGTTTTCCGGATGAGCAGTTCCCACGTTACTTTAGGGACATCAACACATTGCAAGTTTCTGATGAGCCATTGTATCGTTCCCATGATAACTGGTTCACTGAAAATGTGACATTTGTGCGCCTGCATCGTGCCTAATCTACTTTGCATTGCATCCGAAATCCATGAGCTCCTACTTACAATGTTTCAAGGGAAAATTTTCTGTGTCCTCTTTTAAATAGTGTTTTTATAAGATGAAAATCCAATGTTGTGACTGTTTTGCGCCATGATGTTAGTTGCATCTTGATGTTGATGTGATCTTCACTGATCAACTCCTTGATTCATAGTGGTTATGATGCGCCACAATGGTTATGGAAATTTGCAGCTTCCAGTTAGCAGGCTTAGAGTTATGACATTGAAGGGAACAAAAGAAACCATTAGTATAATTGTCAGTACGAGGTTCCATTTTCAAACAAGTTCATTTTAGCTGAGTACATTTCTCTGTTTTCGCATTGTTCTACTCAGATTCACTTGTTTCTCGTAATCAATATAATTATGGTCCTTTTGCAGCCTGATAACATTATCGCACGGAGGTAGCTCTGAATTCGTGGAATGAGGATATTTTGTCAAGAACCATAGCTATAGTATAATCTATTTTTTTGCCTCTTGATGTTTCTGGTTCCAATGTCATGAGCTTTTTTTTTTTTCCCGACTCTTTCCAATGTCATGAGCCAGAAGTATCACACATAATCATATGACACTTCAAAGCTTTTTGAGGACGTGTCTCCTTTGACACATTCGGCACTCCATTTTATGTATATGATGTTTTTCTGTTTCTCTTGACTTGTGGATCATCTGTCTCATTGGTGAATTCTAGATAAGTACCGTGGACCATCTGTTTCCACGGTGCGCTGAACCTGACTTCAATTTAGAAGTCTTGGTTCAATACTTGATCTAGCGGGAGAGTTGATTGAAGTGTGCACATACGGACATGCTGAATGAATGGCGTCAAAATATAAGTTCGACGACAGCAACGGCAGTCGCCGGTGTTCTATTGGCACCCGCGTACAACTATTTGGCAAGAACAGATGATAACATCTGAAGTACTGAATGGAAAGCAGCAGACGTCAGCCTATCACGGGTCAGTCATAGTAACCAGCATCAACTGCACCCACGCATTCCGTTAGTGGATGCACTTGCCGGGCTTCGTCCACCGGACCAGCCGCCTGGCCTCCGGCGGCGCGGCCGTGTAGTTCCGCCAGTCCTCGAGCACGCTCCTGAGGTCGTGCACCTTGTTGGCGAGGCCGGTGCAGCAGTTCGCGTGCATGGTGGACACCTTGCGCAGGTCGGTGCTCAGCTGGCAGAACCCGCCGCAGTGCTTGGAGTCGAGGAACTGCATCCGCACGCCGAGCCGCCGGCTCAACGCGCCCTGCGACTTGTCCAGGATGCGCTGCTCGTTCGTCCCCGGCGGGAACTGGCCGCGCAGCCCCCGCCACTGCCGGTAGAACTCCACCGTCCGGTTCGTCGACCTCACGAACAGGAACCCGCCGTTCGGGTGGTTGCGCAGGCTGTCCGGGTCGCCGTTGAAGTAGTCGCTGGCGATCGCGATGTCCGACGTGATCGCGATGTGCCGCATCGGGTTCCGGAACCACATGATGTCAATGTCCTGGCCAGGAAAGATGATGAGATAAACATGATATTTACTTGCATGGAGAGTAACCATGATGACGTACCGTGAAGAGGAAGTTGAAGCCGAGCTCGAGGACGGTCTGCTGGAACCGGTTCCTGGCCCACATCATCTCGAGGTAGTCCTTGGTCATGTAGAACTTCTCGGCGCTGTAGTCGGCGGAGCCGTCGGACCGGAGGAGGTAGCAGTGGCGGTGCACCGCCCGGCAGGTCCTGTGCGCGGCGGGGTCGACGGCCACGATGAGGACATGGTCCAGCAGCGCCGCCGTGCCCTCGCCGAGACGGAAGCTCTCGAGGAAGAGGTCCAGGAGCGAGCCCGGCGCCGCGTAGGCCTGGTTGATGGACGTCATGATCACCGTCTTGTCCTCCATGGACGCGTTCTTCAGCAGCTCGGCCAGCTCGGCGAACGGTCTCACCTGGACATTCCAAGCACAATCAGATGCCTCGTCTTGCTGACTCGAAAGATCGATCAACAGGAATGCGTGGTCACCAGGTTAGCATATTCTTTGCCTGTCCAGTGATCAACTAACTTCGGAAGCTTAGCTAGCATAGAAGTGGGGTACGCCTACTGTAACATTCGTCTAGTACCGGCCACGAGCAACTGTGCAAGTGGCCATATTTCCACACTACTTTTACAGATACGCAAATAACCGAATTGGATCATATAATTCTATCAGAGGTACTGTATCCTGCAAGATAATACAGGCAGAAAAGAAATCGAAAATGGAGCTGCATTTCCAATAGCAAATAAGTTGAGGTAAACAGAGTCTTTTCTACCTTTGAAGTTTTGAACATTCAACCACACATTTCCGTTACATTTCTTAAGTCAAAACGATAATTCTGTAAAATGTACTGTACATGACCAAATTTCAGTGTTTCTGTTTCATGCGACACCATTCACGAACCGTATACTTCCTTCAAACAAAACAAAACTACTCCATTTTGTTCTTGTTCCGTCCGAGTTCAAAATGGTCAGAAACTTTGTGACTCGGAACCAAAATCAATCTACGACCATGCATCCTATTTTCTAGCATTCTAAAAATCAACGGAGATGAGCTAACACTCACGCCTGTATCCGACGCTACAACGTCCAAGATCTACACACCATGCATCGGAAAGAAGTAACCAGATCACGAACCTCATCTCTAACGGCCGCAGGTGGAGCACCATTGCCCCACGCGGCGAGCTCGAAGATCCTCCGGTTGACATCCAGAGTTGCACCGAAGAAGACGAAGGCCGCCGTCAGCCCGGCGCCGAGGAAGAAGGAGACGACGGGGAGGAGCTTGCCCATGTTCTCCCCTCTCGCCTTGCAGGCCATCGCCTTCTTCCTCCTGCTCCGTGGCCGAGAAGGGGAGAACCAGAATACCTCGTCAGAGAAGATCGGCATGTCGACTTATAAGGACACTGCCAGTGGGCTGGATCCGTTACTGACATTTATACGCTGCAGTGATGCATAGCATTCTTTTGGAAAACGAGATGCGCTGTCAAAGCCGAGATGGAAAGCTTGGCAGCCCGATCTCGAGCACGGTGTCTTCCCTTTCTGAGAAAAATTATCCCTTGATCGATAATGATGGTGATTAAAGGCTTTGATCGAGTTGGAATCGAATGCCGGAGATTTGTTCTAAAGCCTAGTTGCCGATCGCCCGGATCAAATTCAGATTTGTGATCCAGAAGGAAATGCAGAAAGGTGTGGGCGATGGAACGGGGAAGAATATGCTGTCCGAACGTCCAAGCAATTTGCGCTTAAGGTTTTGTTGTTCACGCCGTCTGCAAACTTCACTTGCTCCACTACCTCTACATTTATATGGAGTTTTGAACATGCCAAAATTTCTTTATACTGACAGGTCGCACAATTGAATTTTTGCAAAATGCAGCCAGTAATAACTGGTTGCTATACTTAAGGGAGAAAATAGCATGATTTTATCTGCAACATTAATGCCTATGGCTGAAATATCTCTGTACATTTATTCATGCATTGACTAGCGAATATTTTTAGACTAAAGATTTTTGGCAATGCTTTATTGAAATTTGAAAGCCCTCCTGGCATAGCGCCAGTACAAGATTTTTTTTTTCAGAGCACCCTCCCTCAAGAGAATCCTCTAGGGTCTAGACATTAACGCAATTTCAATGATTTGAGAAACAGGATACGCAATATGTATAACAGCTTAAGGTCCTTTAGAACCTAAGATTTTCGCACGATTAAAAAAAACGTAAGAATCAGTTTAATTTCACAAAAAAATACAAAAATTAGAAAAAACTTATGTTCCAAAAGGGACGTAAATAAGTTTGAATACAGTCATGCAGATGAGACAAGACTGTTAAGAGGGGACTAGGCAATTACCAAAGAGGACTAAGACCGTCGACGGGGTCGCTCGCTCGGGCCTTAGCTGCCGCTGCGGCCAACGGCGAAGGGTGGCAGCGGCCACAAGCGGTGAAGACGAAGCGTTGACAGGCGGCGTCGACGCGCCGTCGGTTCAGCGCCGACGAGATCGTCGAGACGGTGTCCTATACGTGCTGGGAAGCTCAAGAGACCGCGCCCACGAACGCTCGAGGCGCTGTCCTCGGGGAGACGGGCTGTTGTTGTCCAGCCCAGGTTTGTTTTGGTAAGATTGGCCGCTGAAGATCCAGTTGGCCCATCTGCCGAGCTGCGCTCAGGTAGAGTTTGATCCGTGCTTCGGCCCGTCGCCCGGACGGATGACACTACGGCCCAAATGTAGCCTCCGCTATTGACAGCAGGGGCGCAACCCCAAATGTTCAAGAGCACTGCGCCTGTGAGCATAAAATTAAGGATGATTTCCAAAAATGCAAATCATGCATGGCCACTGCAATATCATTCAGAGGCAATGCAAAAAAGAAAACGCAACATAAGCTAGAAGACGGACAATACTGAGCAGTTGCAAACTATGACCACGAGCCTTGCAAACTACTAACTTCGAGTTTCAGTTGAGTATACAAGCTCAATCACAACTGAGATTGCACGGCATATGCCACAAGCCAAGCCAGCAAAGAAACTGAATTTTTCATACATTTCACAGGCTATTCTGCAACTGACAATGATCATATGTTTCTCCAGCAGCATCAAAAATCAGCACCAAAGTTTGTTTGCCACACACCAAGAAAAACAACATTTGATAATGGACAAGACCACATGACTTCTGTACCTACCGTAGACATTTCCCCGTATCCTTGCAGTATACCATAACCAACCCAACACCGGTATATCTATCACAGTAATGTCAGCTCTAACTTGAGTATCTCTTCACACTGCCAGCCACAGTAGTATCACCCTCAGTTAGTCTGTGCCGAAGTAGCGATCGCCATACTCTCCCAGTCCAGGGATGACCCGGTATTCCTCATTCAATCCAACATCAATCTCTGAGGTTATAATCTTCAAGCGAGGGAAGCGCTTGCAGACGCAATGAACTCCTTCAGGAGCCTGTTTATCAGGACGACATAAGCAAACTGGCCAGATTGAATAGGAAGAAGCAGTATTGACCAATGTATGGCTCAGTTTAAGAACTTCACCGAGATGAGATTAAGAAAAATGATTCGGTCCTCAGGAACTCCTTTCTTTATAAGAAGCTCTATTGCTTGATTAGCTGAATTACCTGCAGAAACAATGCAAAAAGAAATGTCAACCAACACTTAAATAGCCAGCACATATCAGACTGTAATTGCAACAAGTTTATTCAGAGCATCAGAAAGATAAAAATAGAAAACTGCATATGCAACGCTAACCTGTGCCAAGAACAGGATCCATCAGCAAAACATGACGTTCAGCAATATCGATGGGGAGTTTATGGTAAATGAGCTGGATACAGAAAATAAGTTAGGTTTCTGTACACATCACGAACTGGAATATCTTTTATTAGCATTTAAAGAAAACTTACTTGTTGCCCATTGTCTCCAACCCGATGTATTAGAATTTTACCAATTTTTATCCCCTTACAACAAGCACGCAAAGCATTCTCCATGCTTTCACCACTGTATACAATAATGTGCAAAAGTAAATGAGAGAAGGGTGCCACTTAATACAAGTGATCGAAATGATAAAATATTAGATAAAAACAAAAAGAGAAAACAAGACAAAAACAAAATCATAATATAGAGTATCATTTGAACTGTTATGATTGATCACATACTAGATAATATAGACCAGAAGACCATAAAGTATAAAAAAGCTAAATCATCTTCACTGCACATAATTGAATTTGAATATATTACATGCTTCCAAAGCACAAAATTCTGAAAGTCTGTGACTTCTCAAACGGTGTATGCAGATACTCCTACAACAAGAGCTTATGAAATAGAATTACTAAAAGGCTTTGTTTGAACCAGATGACTAAATGATGCTATAACACATCAAAATCCTTGACCCATAGACAATTTAAACTTCTTTTTATGAAAAGTAATCAACACTTACCTTCGAACAATAGATACTCCACAGAGCTTCTTGCAGAAGTCAACGCCGGCATAAGTAGATCCTGTGAGCCAAGAAAAATCAGTAACGATGCGAAAAGGTTGAAAAAATTAATTGTTTATGCTAACCTAAAATCTGAAAGAGGGTTGTTCCAGAAGAAATGGACAGAGTAGGAAGTAGCTAGAGGTATCAACCAAATAGGGTCTGTTTAGTCTGTGCCCTGGCAAAGGTGCCTTGGTCAGGCACCGTGCTCAGGCGACCGATGGGGCTGTGATGGCTGCCTGGCAGGGCAGCATCCAACCACGCCAATAATCTTTAGGAACTCACAAGGGATTCCAATTCCAGAATATTTATTTGACCAATGCATAAAACAAAGCAAAACAGGGCCCACGATGCACAACAGAGGGAAATAATGTGAAATTTTTGAAGGGTCTGATACCAGCTTTTCAACCATGGAGTAACTTTGTACTTTCTGGGGTAAAGCACAAGTAAATGGACATGAAACCCTCTTAATTGTCTATCGCAAAAATGATAAATGCCTATATAAGAAAGCTAATTTAACAAGGTATTTAGTAAATCTAACTTAACTATGCCAAGGAATTCCCTATATCACAATCCACACAAAGCTAAAGAAAAAAAAAGTTATGTAGCAAAAGCTTAGAGCAACCCAGTTGCCTGTTGGTGTAACAACTTGCTTCTCAGTAAATGGCAAATGCCCCAGCCCATGCTCAACAACCTAGAAGACATTTTCCATACAAATAATCAATTAGCATAACGTTAATTATATTTATTACATATGCAATCCAAACTGTCTAATGAATTAAGGCAATACAGGTCACAAGAATGAAGAACCTACCAGACGAATCAGCCGATCAGAATAGAAAACGAAGTCAGGAGTAGTAATGTCCCTGTCACGAATGAGGGTATGCGTTCCTCGTATCTGTTCAGACAAGTTATCGAAAGCATCATGAGTTTGGAAACCTAAGTTACATTGTAAAGCTTAAGTGAAACAGTTTTAAGTATACCTGAAAAGTTGTGTGAACTACATGGATATTTGGGTAAATTTTGCATAAGTCATGTTGCCCAAGTTTTGTACGAATATGTTGCACAATTAAATCAATTGCAACATGGTTATCTCCTCCTCTTGGTATGATTACATCAGCATATTTCTTGGAAGGCAGGATAAAATCATCAAATGCAGGCTTCACAAATTTTCCATACTAATTATTTCAAAGGAAACTCATTAGAACGTGTCATAATTTAAATAAAATGCAAGCATTAAAACCCATGGAGATATTTATATTAAATTCATAAAACAACATTAAAGACACCATGTTTAACTACCTGCTCAAGCACTGAGGTAACATCTCGGCCTCTTTCAACTGTATCACGCCTTATACGTCGCGAAAGCCTAACATCAGCGTCTAGATGGATGCAAAAAAGAACAGCAGAAGATGGGGAAACAATAAAATATTATGATTGACAAATCAAAGTGCAACACATTCTAGAGCAGAAGCTATCTTCAAAGTTGACCATGATATCAATAAGGCACGAACCTGTGTCGACAAAAATTTTCATGTCCATCAAATCACGAACTCTTTGATCATGAAACACTAATATTCCATCCAAAATGATGACATCTGATGCATTGACCTAACAAAATAAAAAAAAATCAGTAATTTCAGTAATGAAAATAAATCAGCAATGACCAAATGAGCCTGAGGTCACAAGTCCTTTGTAAATGGTCACAGCTACAGATTAAGGAGGCATCCCACTATTTTTTACATGCAATGCCCCCTGTTTTATCACTCTATCCCCGAAAAAATCATGATTTTCTACTTTCAGTATATAATATGTGTGGTGTCGGTGTTCTGACCACCGGCACAGTAAAATTTACGTAATCGAAGGGAGTATTCGTGCGCTCTTCGTATTCGAATGGCCTAGCCTACGAAAGAGACTCAAAGATTAACCTAGTTCGGGCCGCCGAGAGGCATAATACCCTACATTCAGAGACGAAAGAGATCAAATTGTATGAACTCAAAAACATGAGTACAATGCGGAAGGACCTTGGCTCGATTCAAAAACCCTAACTCGCGTGGGTGGATGTGGTTACACTGGGATGGCTTGAATACAACTTGGCTAACTTCACTTCACTTGTTCTCTTCCTCTTCTCTTCTCTTTTCTTCTCTTCTAATGTCCTATGGTACCCTTTTATAGGGGTCGAACCGGGGGCACCAACTTAGTGCCTACGGAACCTGCTGGCCCTCCGCCAGGCAGAGCCTCGGTCGTCGCCTGACGTCCGCTGGCGCCGGTGCAGTTGGCCAGTGTCCTTCGTACATCCTTTGTTCAGTCTTGAGGGACAAATAACACTTTTTCATCTTGCTTTACCGATCGCTTGGCTGTTTTACTAACTTCTGGAACGCTTTACCTCCCGACAAGGTTGCTTTACCTCCTGCTGTACGTTGGCAGGAATCTCTGCGGCCATCAGTGGTTGGTTGCTAAGGCGGTGTTCGACCCTCGGGGGTCGGGTCAGAGCGTTGGCTTCTAGTCGTTAGTGGGCTGAATCTTGTTGTTGTGTAGCTTTGACCTTTCGTCGGTTGAACTTAGATGCTTACGCGGTTCCGATCCCTAAGGTCGGGACGTTCTTGACGGGATGTGATCCTTCGTGGGCCGTAGACGGGTCGTGGGCTGTAGACGGGTCGTGGGCCGTAATTTGTAGATGGGTCTTTGTGTAGAGGCCGGGTCCGTAAGTATCCGGGGTATACTATCCAGACATGTAGCTTATTTGAAAACAAAAGACTCTACAATGCAACACAATAAAGAATTATTTCAAACCAACATATTGGTAATAACGTCTACAAGAGGAAAATGACAAGAACAAAAAGGGGCAACAACATTTCCACCAAAATAAGATGAGACTCAGTGACAGAAATTATGTATTTGCATGCAGAAAATAACAGCATGCAATTTTGCTGATCGCCTGATTTATCTTATCACCATAGTTTAATAAAATCTCTGCATCCAAAGCTATGCAAAGTAGATCATAAATGATAAGGGGCTTGTTGTCTTCATCGTAATGATTGATTATGCCAATCACTACCTTTCTAAAGCTATCAGGACAACGCCGATGGTTCTTAAAATCATATATAGGAATGTTAACAGATTGTCCACTTTTCAGCTTTCCCATGCACTCCAGAATTTGATCAGTATCAAATGCATCTGCAGTTGAAATGAAGTAAAACTGAGTAAAGTGAGTTTTCTGAAGATTAAAAACAGCATAGACTTCCATATAGCTTACAGATCAAGTACCAGGGTGATCAAAGTTGTAGTCCTGCGCATGTACAGATTGTTCCTCAGTTAAACCATGGTAGAACGAATCCTGCAAAATTACAGCTAGGTTGAAATTTTAACGGTTGATGTACTCTGAGAGTAATATTTTCTGCAGTTTGATGCCATTTAGAGTATATATTGATTTTTTGGCAATCCATAATTTGTTTGTGGTTTGGTATCTCCTAATGCCACTAATATAATAGCAACAAAATGAACCAATGATATCTGTCTGTGACTCTAGATCAAATTCAACATGCAAGCACCCAGTCACGCAGATCAGCATCCAAAAGTAGTAAAAGAGAGAGTATTCCTTATTCCGTGTTGAAGAGTAAAAACAACAAGAATGGATGTGGATATTACTTTGCATACTGTTTATCAAAGTGACATTATGCTAGCTTTGTCAGCATTCAATGTAAATGATTCAAGCAGACGTACACCTGCAGATCAAGTGTGAATGAACTCATGCTGTTTCAAAAAATAGGCTGGTACACGATCTTCTTGTTATTTTGAGAGTTCCAATAATCATTAAGTCACCTACTTGATTTACAAGAAAGTTACAAAGTACACTCATGTGACTAAAAAAAATTATAGCTCAAACAAATGGTTAATGGAGTGGAAACATTGCCCAAGAATTAGGACGCATCAAATACACTGAAGCTACATTTAAATAACTTGTCAAGTTAGTAATTGAGGCATGCCATTTTTGACAAATTGGATCAGGTTATGTTCCGCTCAGCCAATTCCAACTGATGACAGAACACATCACCTGTTCATTCAACTTCATTCTAGCGTCAGCACAATGGAGATTAATGGCTCTTCCAATACAGCTTTTTCTATAATGAAGCTGCAATAAGGTTGGCGGACCACACAAACCACAAGCACCTTAGCGGCGTCAACAATTGTGAGTTGTGACGATGCAAATAGATGGTTTAACAGTCAACCAAACCTATCCTCCGTAATATAAAACTCAGAGCAAGACTGCAATTCTGATATCGAGCAAGAGATTCACACCACTGACAATGTTACTAGCATCAAACTTCTCTACAAATCAAGAAGGTAAATAAAATATCAAAAACAAACTACGCTACATAAACGTTTCGATGGAACCGAAGGCGACACAAGCTCGAAACACGAAGAAATATGTAACCCGACAAAATCCACACCTGGTTGACCAGCACGACGCGGTGGTCGTGCAGCTCCTGGATGATCATGTCGCACACCGTCGTCTTCCCCGACGCCGTCCCTCCGGACACCCCTGCAAAGCAAAACCCACATAACGTCGTGTTCAAAATTTCAAACAGCGAGCACCAGGAATACTCCGGGCCGCGAAACGGAGCGAAGCCGCGGGTCGCGGCGCGGCGAGGCGAGTACCTATGACGAAGGGCTGCCTGGTCCCGTCCGGCTTCCTGGGGGACGCGAACCCGTTGGCCGCCGCGTCGTGGCCGTTGGCGGAGGAGGGCGAGCTGGGGAGCGACGAGGACGACAGGCGGCGCGAGTCGAGGCGGCGGAGGCCGCTGAAGTGGGGCCGCACGGCCGAGTCGTCCATGACGTCGTCCTCCGTCGCGCTCCCTCTCCCCGGCGCCGCCGTCGCTGAGCTGAGCTGGCGATCGCTTCGGAGCGCGGAGGTTTTGCCACGGGGAGGAGGAGGTGGGGCTCGGGTCGGGGAGGGAAGCTGGAGCTTAGCGGGGTGGGGGGAGGAGGAAGATGTTTGTGTACACCGGTGACTGGCAGGCGGGGACCGCAGCAGCTTTTATTCCGGGCCGATTTCTGTGGCTTTCCTGATGGCGATTGGTGAAAGGGGAAGCGTTTCGCCGTTGGCCCGGGGAATATTGAAGGGTAGATTCGCGGTTCCAGATTGGATTTTCTTGGGATTTTGTGGCTGTGTGTGTGCTGTTTTGATGGATTTTCTTTGGTCCGGATAGGCTGCCATCAATGTTTGTTTCCTCCGTTGCTATGAATGGTCCTACGGCATTCACTCAAATAACTGTCTGATTAATTAACAATGCTGAAATTCAGACACCTTCCAACTGCTTCCTTTTCAGAGGGTGAGAGAAATTCTAAAGTTTGTTTAAAAATCATAGAGAGAAATATATTCGCTATATGTTCTTAAATTGTTGCTGTGTTATCTTTTGTGTTTATAACACATTAATACCATATTTTAAAGTTTGTAAAATTATTATAACATTTATCAAATTAGCTTTTTTATAATTCATTTTGTCATTAAAGCTAACTGAACGTGATTTATAATTTCACATATTTGAACATTTTTTTAAATGTGACGAGTGATCAAAGATAATATTTGTTGTGGCCATGCACTCCGTGTTTGAAGAATAAAACACCATTAAAGATTTTTCAGTTGCATGTGAATGCCGCGTTAATCTTTCTTTCTTACGAAGGAATCCGTTTCGAGATAAATAACGACCTGGCGCAAGAATAAACTTGCTTGAAGCATCTGGCTTCTTGATGAGGATAAGCTCGTCAAAACTAAAAATATTAACCAAATGTTACGCTACCATTTGTTTTGTACTCGTCGTCGTCGTCGTGTTATTCTATCGTTTTAAAAGTAATGTAGGACGAAGCGACGACCCTGATCTCATCGTACCCCGCCACGACGACGCAGATGCTCGCAGAGACCAGCGCGATACGGTCGCGTTAAGTAATCTCCGGAGTTTCTCAAAGAAACTAAAAAGTAATCTCCGGAGCAGGTTTGGTCCAATCACCAGCCGATCAAAAATGGGGCACGGCCAGGGAAAAATCTTCAAAAGGAAAATGCGAGGCTAACGTGGTTAGGCTGTGAAGGCCCATCGAGAGGACAGGGCTGTGCTTTGGGTTGAGCTAGGCTAGTTGGGTCGTGCAGTGTTTTCAGATCGAGATCGGCCTGCGAAAGGCATGCAAGGGAGATCAAAATCCTCTCCAGTCCCCCGTTGAAATCTAACGGCAGAAGAGATATTAGGCGGCATTTAGATGAATTTCTAACCATTGAATCAAAGAACGACGGATCAAATTATACGGTACAATAAAAATGTGAGTGTTGAAACAGTGCTCTCCCGCAGTACTATAGCTACAGTGTTAAATGTTCGGCTGGAGAGAATTCGGACCCAAGCAAGGGACCTTCGTGGGTCGTGGCGGAGGAGGGCCTCGAGTCGGACGAAGCCATTTGGGCCTTGTACGAGCGCTGGCGCAAGGCTTTCGGCCAGGAGCGCGACCGACCACGGCGATGGCTCGCCGGTTCGACGAATTCAGAATCTGTAGTAAGATAATGCTGCATATATGTCACTCAGTCTTGTTTCTGCACTGACTGTTTCTGTGAGTTCTGCATGTGTTAATTTCAGCAGTAGATGGTTCTGAAAAATATACTTGCCTGAATTTCTGAGTTAACTGATTCTGAAAGTCGTGTTTCTGTGCACCAAGCTTCTTCCGCACTCATGCATACATGGACAAGCTTAGGTCACAAGGAGGAGGCCAGCAAGCATTGACTGACGTTGTCAATTGCCACCTCTAACATGGCACATATTCTAAAAAAAGGGCACGCGCAGGCTTTCAGGAATCTTGCCTTTTTTCCGTTACTCGCTTTCTTCAGGAAAAGAAGCGCTCACACTTGATGCATCGGATAAGTCAGGCACAGAACACCATTCCGTTCATTCCTTGTTTCATTCGCCAGCTTAGAATAGAACAGAATGGACGGCGTCGAACGATTTCATTGCGTCTCTGCGATGAGCCACGTTACTTGCACTCAAACTCAACTGCTCGCTGCTCTACTACATGCTGCTGACAGGATCGGAGAGCTCGCTGACGCAAATCCAATCATCGTTGCTAGCAACGGCGTCCACATCCAGACGCTGACGGCATAGCAGCACCGTGCGTGCTTCTCCAGTTTTGCCGCCACTGATCTCGACGGAGGAGGAAGAACTGCAAGTGATGACATGTCTGTGAGCGAAGGACAACAGACATCAGACATGAATTCCTCAAAAAAAAAAAAAGAAGACATCAGACGTGAATGATGGATCGTTTCTCTGTGAATGCCGCTCTGTCAGGGCGAAGTCGATGTGCCCGTCCCGATTGCTTTTTTCTGCGTGACAGGATATGCGAATGGCTTATCTGCAATCGACGCACTGACCTAGCGCAGCAGCAACAACGAGCGCATCCTCCCTTTCGCAATTGCCAGCGCAACGAGGGCGCTGATTCGCTTGAGTGACTCCAGCACTAATCGATCGATCTCACACGCACGCACCAACAAGACCAGAGAGGTAGTAATGCGCTAATGTGAACACTCGAGCTAGCTGAAGTTTGGGTCTGTTGGAATGTTCAGCTCGACTCTGGAGGCGGCATATAGTAAGTGCAGGCAGGCCCCATGCCGCCGTGCACGCGTCGTGCCGCGCCTTTGGTTACCGGGAAGGCGCGGCGACCGGCGAGGCCATGTTCCCGCGAGAAAAGACGCGAGTCCAAGGGAGTCAAGCGATCAGTCGACGGCATGGCCGCTTGTCCGGTTCTCACTTCCGTCTCCGAGCTGGGGACCCCCCGGCGCTTCGCCGGAGAACGTCTTAACCCGGGAAAGAAAAGCTGCGTTCACGCGAGCATGTGGAGTTTGTATGGAGTGCTGTACCGCTGGATGGATGTTGACAAGCAGTGCCCACACGTCCGAGCAGAGAGAGACAGAGAGAGAGAGACAAGCAGAACCGACGCCGAGGTCACCAGTTCAACACAGAGGCTAGGCACGTTGCCCTTGCACGACAAAACCATCGGTTTGGCACTTACGCATCAATCAGCACAGAGCCCCAACGCTAGCATCAGGTGACCACTGCCTCGTCCAATTCCGAAGCTGAAATCGCCTGGTGCCGACGGTGGAGTCGTCCAGGGCGGGGGTGTGGAGTGGTGGTGGCGTAGGCATGTAGTATAGGCGTTAGTGGCTCGGATTATGGCAGATCATGGCTGCGCTTTTCGGAAGAGATAACAGGCGTGTTCTGCCTGAAATATTGCTCCACCATTTCATTCATGCGCCACTAGTAGCCGTGGTGGTTCTCTCGATCACCAACGATTCGGCTCCGGCGTTCTCGATGTGGCCGGTTGCTGGATGCAATTGTGAAGCGGTAAAATGCTTGCAGTTAGTACTCACGAGCGCAGCACAAAGGATCGTCGATAAAGCCCTTTTTTTTAACCATAGGAAGTTCAATTGGATAAATGGCTAATGTATTGGTGCTACGGACAGTTACAACTGTCACTGTTACGACCAGGCTTGAGCAGTTGACCGCAGGGCACGGACGGTGGGCTGTAGGTTTACCGTTGACGCTGTTCTGAGTTCTCAACTTCGAGTTCACGTGGTACTGAGAAACTACCACCGTTGCTAGTGTACGTCTGCAAGGAAGATTCTTACGCTCTGTCCTGCCGCACGTAGAAGATAGTTTATGCACTTTGCAACTGCATGGCCTGGAATATACAAAACACAGCATTGAATTGCATTGTGAAGTCGCAAAAAAAGAACCTTCATGTATCAGTACCATTTTTTTTAATAAGTCTTAGTGTGCCATCAAATGCTCTGTTTCTAAGTTACAGTTATTCTGTTCTTCCGGGAGACCAGTGCAGTTACGCCCCTACAATTTAAACAAGATAAACTCGCCGTTACCGTTATACTACCCAAGTTACCAGGACAGTACTCTAAGCAAAACGCATGGTTATCCCTAATCAATTCTCCGCGAAAAAAAGGTAAGAACAAGAAAAGCTCACCAAGGAATTTAAGTGGCCGGCTCGTGCTCAGCAGCTCGGCCCCAGAGACAGACCAGAGGAGAAAGCGAAGCACCACCTCCAGGAACCTCACCTCGCTCACCGGTCGATCCGTTCACACACGCTGGTGGCTGGTCACTTGCCGCCCATCCCCTCGCCGCCTACAAATACGCCGCGCACGCGGCCACTCCCCCTCGAGCCTCCTCGATCGCACTCGCACTTCGCAAGAAGAGCGGCACAACATGAGCCCTGCCGCCGATCGTGCTGGCTCCTCATCCGCGACGACGGCGGCGGCGGTCGTCGCCGCCGTGCTTGTGCTCTCGTCGTTGCACCTCGCCGCCGGAGCGCGCGCCGTCCAGGTCCCGACGAGTCGCGGCGTCGATCTCGACCGCTCGCGGCGTGCTGACCGCGACATCGCCGGCGCCTGCGCGCTCGCCGTCGCGCCGCTCGGGTACCCCTGCGAGGAGCACCAGGTTCGTTCGGTTTCTCAACTCGACTCGATCTCCATCACGACCACACGAGGATCAACCAGCCAGGTGCACCGTGACCACGGCGTGGGAGACGTATCGATTCCCACGTTAACTCGCGTTGCATGGGCCTTGCGGCGGGCTTATCCTGTCGCGGGGTCGGAAAAGGATCGCAAGTATGCGTGTCAAGAAGCCATTTTTTTTTTGTTTGGTTCGACCTGATTTGATGACGTGCTCTGGTTGGGCAGGTGACGACGGCGGACGGGTACATCTTGAGCTTGCAACGGATCCCGAGGTGCCGCGGCGGCGGCCGCTCCGGAGGCCGCGCGGGGCAGCCGGTGCTCCTGCAGCACGGGGTCCTTGTGGTACGTACGCGTATGGCCATGACGCCTCCGTTTCCTTGTCTATTTGTTGCCATTATACTACTTCTCGGTTCCATGTGCTCTGCCCTGCATGCTCTCGACGTTACTGGTGCAGTGCACTCCGTTTTTCGAGCTACAGCAGCATAGCCATTCTTTCGAGTTGCACCATTCCCCCCTTTCGTACGCTTTTAGCTGTATATATAAGCTCTACTAAGGGAAATTTTGAACTGAAAGCTTTGTAAGCAAACTAGATCAGTTTGCACTGTAAAGGGATTGCTGTCAGTGTATGGAGCAAAGTATAGTTTGTTCCAAGAGTATACTTTCGGTGGGATCAGGCTGTCAGTCTGAACCAGGAACGCGGCAGTGTTCTGAGCAATCTCAGTAGATCACATGTGCGTCGACGCTTCTTTTCGGTTGCATGTGCTGCGGTCTTGCTTGCGAGCCAAAGATAGAGCGCTGTGCGCGCTACGTGGCGTGCTGGCGCCGTAGACGGGGAAAGCCACCACTCCACGGCGACCTGCACGCGCGTGTCGCGCGCCGGATGCGGATGGATAAGCCCGATCGGTCGCCCCGGGCGCGCGAACTGATGGCCGGCGCCGCTAGCGAACGCGACGCGAGCTCTGCGTTTTCTAAGCTGGATCTGATGGCCGGAGCGCGCAGGACGGCATGTCGTGGCTGGTGGCCTCGCCGGAGGAGTCGCTGGCGTACGTCCTCGCCGACCACGGGTTCGACGTGTGGGTCGCCAACACCAGGGGCACGCGCTGGAGCCGCAGCCACGTCTCGCTCGACCCGTCCAGTCGGGTACGTACGTGAGCAATCCATCCTTCATTCAAAGCCGGGCTCCCGGATATGACGTGCACACTGAGTTAACTGACAGCTTCGCTTGCCTCTCCTTCCTTCTTGCTCGGCTTCGTCGACAGCTCTACTGGAACTGGTCCTGGGACGACTTGGTGATCAACGACTTGCCGGCCATGGTCGACTACGTTTGCAGCCGTACCTGGCAGAAGCCCCACTACGTTGGACACTCCATGGTAGTACGCCGTCACAGTGATTAGCAACAAGCTAAGACTGAGGAGCGAAGGCTTGAACATACTACTCTGCTTTTGGTTTCAGGGGACGCTGGTGGCGCTCGCGGCCTTCTCGGAGGGCAGGCTGGTGGACAAGCTGAAATCGGCGGCGCTGCTGACACCGGTCGCCTACCTCGCGCACATCACCACGCCCATCGGCATTCTGCTGGCCAAAGCCTTCGTCGGAGAGGTAACTCCCCTTACAGTTTCTCAGTGACGAACAGGCTCTGCAGCCTCTATTCTGACCAACGACGCGCCGTCCTCCGAAACAGATCCTCACCGACTTCCTTGGCGTGGCCGAGTTCAACCCGACATCGTAGGGAATTCTCGCACCTTCAGATTCAGAGTCGTCCTCCAGTTTGAAGCTCCATGTCTCTTGTTGACTGACGGACTGACCATTTCTGTTCTGTGTTTGATAATTTAGGCCTCCTGTGGCGAAGTTGGTCAGAGAGTTCTGCCGCAAGCCGGGCACGAACTGCTACGATCTCGTCGCCGCCATCACAGGCAAGGATCCGTTTTAACTGCTACGACGTGCCTCGATTCTACTCCGTAATTACAAATCTCACCCATGGATATGCTTTGCCAGGGAGAAACTACTGCCTGAACAGCTCGGCCGTCGACGTCTTCCTCCAGTACGAGCCGCAGCCGACCTCGACGAAGACCATGGTGCACTTCGCCCAAAGTATGCACCGCACCCTTCCTTCTTCAATCTTCTCTGCACATTTTTCCTTGATCACGGCGGAGTAAACTGAACACGGACACACGCAAACGCAGCGGTGCGCGACGGCGTCCTGCAGAAGTACGACTACGTGCTGCCGTTCCGGAACATCGCCAACTACGGGCAGGCGGAGCCGCCGGCGTACAACATGCGAGACATCCCGGCGGAGTTCCCGCTCTTCCTCAGCTACGGCGGCCGGGACGCGCTCGCCGACCCCGCCGACGTACGCCTCCTCCTCGACGACCTCCGCGGCCACGACCCCGACAAGCTCACGGTGCAGTACCTCGACCAGTTCGCGCACCTCGACTTCGTCATGGGCGTATGTGCGATGGATTATGTCTACAAGGACGTGATTGCGTTCTTGCACCGATTTAACTAGATCGGTGGCTTCAGTCTAGAAAAAAGGGGGGAGAAAAAAAAAAAAAAGAGAAGAAGCTTATACCTGCAGTTAGTGAAGATTAAGTTGTGTATACATACCACAATACCAGTGGTTCAAATATAGCCAGAAGTTAAATACACCATTTCTAAATTGGTATTTTTCTAGAATAATAAATAGTCACGAGTAAACAATTACAATAATGAAAGATGTACTCTAAGAAGTTATGAGTAAACAATAAACACATGTCACATTAAGATGAACCGGCTGCATACCAGACCGCAACATAATTTGCAAATTTACAAAAACACTTGAAGTGAGCATACATATATACTCCATGTTTTAGACATATCTCCCAACCATCATGACCATATTCCTACGCAGAAATGCTCAGAGCATATTAACGTCGATTGGATTTCGGACTCTGACAGGGCAGGAAACGCAAACTGGTCACTGGAATGGGACAATGAAGGAAAAAAAATGCTGCCACAAAAAAAAAAAAAGGAGCCTTCCCACCTCCATCCACTTCCCATGAGAATTCCCAGAGCCCAGGCGCAACAGTTGCCACAAGCCCACAAATGTAATAACTGACATACATACACATAAGAACCAAGATGTTAACTTCTCTAAACACAAATGTAAACTCGAGTTTCTGTTTACCACTCTCAACATTCCATAGCTGAAGTGCAAGCAAACACATATACAGAAGGCACAACAGGTTCCAATACAGGACACAAGGAGCAATGCATTTTCAACACAGACTGAGAGTGATAAATGCTTGCAGTTTCCTCAGCAAACCTGTCACTGACTCTACGTCCATTGTTCCATCTAGGAGATCAAGGAGACTAGAGAAACAAACTCTTGTGTTACTCTGCCCTTCGATCTTGTGTTGATGACAAAATGTTCTGGGTACTTTCTGAGAAGCGCAAGAAGGCCATACAAAGGTCTGCCCTTTGTCTCGGTTGGTGACCAGTCATCTGGTGTTAGGTACTTCCGGACCCTGTTGGGATGCCACACATTTCCAAAGTGTTCAAGAAGCTGCAAGTAATCAAGCATGTTAGAATTTGTTTGAATGTGATTAAAAAGTAGAACAGAAGTTTTGCAGAAAAGGGATACTAGGGCAGTTCAAGTCAAATTATCAATGACAAATGAAAATCAACGCAGAAGGGTGAAAATAAACAGAAACCACCCAAAGCCTTGATGCATACTACTGAAGGGTTCTTAAAGGGCATAAGACATTTATAGTACAAATCATAACCACAAGAAATCACCATATCATATTATCACGTGGAACAAAGAACCATAGTTCACTTAACAAAAAACAACTTTTAATAAACGAAGCACATCTAGAAGGACAAAGACCAACAAAAAGGGCATTTGCATTCCATGTGCATTACTGCACAGTAAAATTGCATGCCGAAGCAGCTGTTGCTGGACCACATCCACAAAAGTATAGCATCCTGACATTGTAAGTGAACTGCGAATCTTACTAATGCCCATGCTAGTGCAATGGGAGCTACATGGCAGCAGATAAAGTAACATGATTCACATAAACGGCCATGTTAGTGGACTGGGGTGCTAGATGCTACTCCCTCCGTCCCCAATTACTTGCCATCCTAGAGTTCACAAGTTTTTCCCTTTTACTTGT
The DNA here is from genome assembly GCA_001602315.1 of Zoysia pacifica. NCBI lineage: Eukaryota > Viridiplantae > Streptophyta > Magnoliopsida > Poales > Poaceae > Zoysia > Zoysia pacifica. The sequence goes on along the minus strand of BCLH01001417.1, from coordinate 10,777 downwards.
CATTCTCGCTTTCCAATACACCTTTCTCTATTCCCAATACATCTCTATCTCTATCTCTCTCCTCCTCGTTTTCAGCGCATCCCACCTTTTTCACCATCCTTAATCCCCATGCCAACACCTAAAACGACAACTAAATGGGGATGAAGGGAGTAGCAGATAAAGTAGTGAATTAAGATACTAACAGTTGAGCCTACAACATCTTGCTTGGGATAAAGGCTTTGTTGTTGTTGTAATGATGTAAACCAACAGTTAAAAAAAACAGGCTTGCCTTGACGATCCAGTTGTTAAAAGTAACACACTGCATTTAGAATAAACATGGGTAAGAGATAATACTTTAAATTTAGAGATAAAACGGACCTCAGTGTGAAGTTTTGCCATGGGCATCCATTCTCCAGGGCCACAAAGGTCAGATAACACTGTGGCAACAGAGGACACAACGTCCTTCTCTTCTGCTTGAAGGATCAGTTGGTTGTCTACATCCCTGTCACCCCTTGATCTTATATCTGATCTATTGTCTGTAAAAACATGAGAAACCATTGAGTTCATAAGAAATAGACGACAACTTCCATTGTATTATGTAGTACTAATTCTTAAACCCCCAACTTGCTTAGGACTAAAAAGTCATTTTGGCTGATACTGTGCTATTGTTGTACTCCACTTAGTAATTCTTAATCCTTGAAACAGTATAATAATATTATTAATAATTACTATGTCTCCTGCTATATTGTTTAGAGTAGGCACGGTCATTCGAATAATTAGAATCTCATATTAGAAAGTTTTGTTTATCATAAAGAGTGGCCAAGGTCTTATTAACACATGATTTGAAGTAGAGTCTAGAACATACTCAACTCATGTAAAGTAAGCATTGAAAAGGATTCTTTATAATAACTAAAGGTCATTAAAAATTCCCTAACATCAGTTTTAGTTAGATTGAGTATATTCTAGCTTTTTCACTAACATGAAACGAAGGCATACCCTTATGTGCTTAGAAATCAATGCAATAGTTCGATTAAATGAGTGGCAAAGCACAATCAGCATTTTTCTGTCGATACCTCTTACAATAAAACAAGAGAGTAAACAATAATATAAATGGTATATCCAGTAGAAGTGAATAGACAGGATAGCGTTATCACCTTCGACAAGTGTTCCTATTGGTTCAACATAGATTCTGTGCCCACCATATATGTCCAAGTCTCCAGAAGACTTCTTGTTTCTCCTTATCAATTTCCCCCTCACTCCGATTTCAGTAATACCATTCTCAATATCATTAACCTCCCGTCCATAATCTCCTTCAAACGAATGGTCATGAAATTCCGACAAACGAGGGCGGCCTGGTCGTGCGTATGATGGCGGAGGGAGTTGCGGTGGAACAATAGGTGCATGTCGAGCTGCAGCAGCTGATGCAAAGATGGAACGAGCAGGCAGCAGAAAGTAAAACTTTTTGTCCCCAATCTGAAGCAGATCCTGCGAATCAAGCTTAACAGGTGGGTTTCCGGGCAGGTGCAGGACACCCTCGACAAGGCAGCCATTCTTGCCGATGACATCCAGCGCGAACCGGCGGCGCTGGAAGTCGTAGAATATCCGTGCGTGGTGGCGAGAGATATTCATTCCGCCGCCGAGGCTTGAGAGATCCACATCCACTGTTGATTTCTTGCTGTTGCGTCCCAGCATAATCGAATAGGTTTGCATGTAGTACTCGAAATCTTCGCCCTGGAGCTTGGCAAACCCTGCCTCCACTTCACCATCACCACCATAGGATCCGCCAGGCATCGCACCGGCACCCAAGGTGGGTGCGCCGGGTTTAACCTGGGGCATCCGGGGTTAGTCGAAGCCCCAATTCCGATGGGTAAAAATCAGCGGTACCCGACCTTGGGAAGCTCGATCTTGCGAGCCTAAGTAGAATACGAACCTAACTGAACCAAGGATGCATGAATCAGATTCAAGGAGCCAGGGGGGACGAAATGGATCGCTAGAACAATACGGCCATGAGAGCTAGGGTTGCTTACCAGGGATAAACCAATCCAAGTTTCAACTGAGGCGAGAAGGATACGTCATTCTGGAGCAGTCACAAGAGGGGCGGCGACCTGCAGCACTTGGAGCGGGGAGAGCCGTCGCGGAGAACGCCGGCAAGGTCAGAGAAGAGGAGGCTGGTTGCCTTCGGGAAGCGGATCGTCAGAGGGACGAAGGTCGCTGCCGCGTGGGCCGCGAGGGAGTGCGCCCCACACGGCAGCGAACGTGACGATCGTCAGGGAACCCCGCGCGTTGTCTTCGTGGCTGTTCGTGAAGAGTGCCGTTCCTGACTGAGATCGATGTAGTGAAGATGATGCCAGAATTATAGCGGTCAGATTAGGTGCTAAAATCTCAAAATCTCATTCTCATAGCCATTTTCCATGAATTTTTACAATTCTTAACTCTTTTAAGCACAAAATGAATTTTACACGAATCATCGTCAATTTTACTGTAGTTACAACGCATATAATCAGAGCCGAACAATTAAGCGTTTTTAAAGATGAAATTTTGGAATCGGGGTTTAATGCTAATATAAGGTCACATGACTATTTGGGTATCCGAGGAAGGAACGGAGTCAAGAGGCAGCAATAATCACGCAAGACATTGACATGAGCGCACTGTGTCACGTTCGGTGCTAGTCCACGGCTCCCGTCCCGTCCCCTCAGCTCGGCACGAAACCAAAAGGTCCAAAACCAGTCCACAAGGGCCGCGCGGCCGCGCCGTCCCCGTCCGTTCGCCGCCGCCGGCAGCCGGAGTTATAGTAGCAGCAGCAGGGTGGAGGCGAGCGTAGCCATATGGGGGTCTTGTGCGACGGCTCGGGATGGTGCTTCTGCTCCGGCGGGGCCAAGCTGGAGCGGATCAAGTCCAGCCTCCTCGCCGCGAAGGGCGCCGCCGTTGCAGCTGTATCCTTCCCCGGCGGGGGCGGGGGCAAAGGAGGGAGCGGGTTCCTCATCCACCGCGCCCTCCTGCTCACCACGCACGGCACCATCCCCTCGGCCTCCGCGGCGAGCGTCGCCGAGGTCCGGCT
>BCLH01001416.1:53711-70961 GCA_001602315.1 Zoysia pacifica | reverse complement strand
TTTTTTTTTTGTGTCGTCTCACTAGACTATCAATGAGAACATGTGTTAAAATTTTCCAAATGTTGACAGTGACACAAACTATTTAGACTGTCTAATGAAAAATCACACTGCGATAAGCTATTCCCAAAAGAATTTATACAGTCGCTTCGCTTGGTGCTGTAGCTATGTTTATCCCGTGAAGCCATTTGGCAAGAGGCAGATAAACCGAGTTCTCATGTTCTACCCGGAAGTCTTGGAGTCGTTTCGTCTCATAGGCATGCCATTTGTGTGAAGTCTAGACTCTAGACTGCTGTTTCATTTTGACCGAATAAGAAAGATAGCACACAGGCCACCTCGCTTTCGCTATGTGAACCGAGGTTTGGGATGTCAAATAAAGCTAACGCACGACGGACAAACACAATAAATTTGAATTGCAAACTAAGCAACCTAACTAGATATGGTTTTCAAAAACATCGCAATGAGCTTGACAGCATGTGCATGATTTATCGGAGCCCACATGTACTGTTTGGAAGCAATGTAACGTACGTGCGCCTAAACATGCAGCAAGGGCACCCCGGCTAAGCAATGTAGCAACGTTACGGGACAATTAGTACACGTACTATTACAGATTACATGTACAAAAAACGTAAGGCATGAGACAAGGACAGCTATTCCCTCCAGTTTATTTTGTTGATACCGGCTAGTGCAAATTTGTATTAGCCAACGCCAATAATTTAAAATCGAAGAGTATATTTTATGGCTCTACAGCTTAGAGATGAGAGTGACGTGTCTAAATGAAAGATCTTGCTTCCTATCATTGTCGTAATCTTAATTGAACCTGGAAAGCATACGCTGCTCTAGCGTACGGCGTCAAGAGACTGGACCATGCATCGATCTCGCTTAGAGATGACTGATCGATCGTGCCACATTTATTGGTCTTGCAAAACTAGCTAACTTGCTTGTTTTCACGTGAAAAAGTATCTCCGTTTGCAATCTTTCCGTAGAAAAGAATCGCCGATCACTGTCAGCGTGTTGTCAAGAACTTCTAGAGAAGAGAAAGCCATGGAGCTTTTCCTTTGACAATTGCTTTTCATGGCGGTACCACTCGATTTACTTTTCCTTATTGTGAAATTTATTAACTTATGAAAACGTAAAATTAATATTCACAAAACCGTAATTATTGTACTAAACAATATGTTACCGTCGATGCAACCAGTAGAATATCGTCACCGTACTCTTCATTCTCAAATTATTTTTATTAAGATAAAGAATTTAGTTTAAATTTAAGTTAAAATTATCGTCCTACCAACATCGATTTTTAAGAAAAAAAAGGACTACACGCATATTGCAAACGAAATATTACGGAGACGTACAGATATAGAGGACTACACCAATTGCAGGTCGATACGTACACGTAATATACTGTTGTGGTATACTCTGGTGTATGAGAGCAAGTGATGGGCACTTGCGCCCTGGTCCCTCGCACCCAGACACCCAGCAGGCGCTGCACCCCGATCTCCTGAATTGAAAGAGCTGTGGCGTGACAACAACCACCATGCCCGATACCGCGTCGTGTCGCTTCCTCACTCCGTACAGGAGGCGCCGTCGCCGGTCGGCGCCAAAAGTCCAGCAAGACCGATAGGTCGTCGTTTCGGCACCGGCCTTCCCCCAGGAGGCCACAGCCACAGCAAGATCGCTGTCGCTTGCACGGGCGTTCACTGACCGTGCCGGGACCGCGTGACGGACCACATGATGCACGGCAGTATGGCAGACGCCTAAGTGTCAGGTTAGGCGGGTGCCATATGATTACCAGAATACATGAAGGAGATGGAACATACAGTATAGTTGCGTTAGTACGTGGAGTAATTTGCATCATTTCCCCCCGTCTCAGGTGTTTCTTCCCCAGCTAGCTGCTGCGTTTGTGGGGAGCATATGGCGGTGTCCTGCTTGGACGGGGCTCAGGGGAGCAGGCGCGCAGCAGCTGGCAGTTGGGCAGCAGCAGCAGCAGCTAGCAGATCCCTCTTCCTCTCCTTCCGTGCAGTGACGCGCAGGGATTCTCTGCAGCACCAACACTACCGTGCCTGCACCAAGCCTGGAATCCTATCATCAACGGTATCATAACCAATTTGTCGTCGTGCTTATCCTGCAGCAGCTTGCTACGGCCAAACGAAGTGGCCCTCGCGACGAGCTGGATTCGCACGCTGCATCCTACTGCAGTCTGCAGCTGTGTCTGTATTGGATGGTGCAAGTTGTTGGCGGAAACTAGAGCCTGCAGCAAATGCCGTTTCGCTGTTAAATGTTACTCCTCTACCCGGCTCCCACGAGTCCTGCCACTTCATGTAACTGTGCCCTGAAACCCGTAACAGTCTTCCGATCCCTGGTGCGTCCCAAATCAACCGTTCTCCGCTTTACAGCTCGCTACAAACTCAAGTACTGTATAATTGTGCCTCTGCCCTTTTCTGAATTTCTGTTCTAGTGTCGATGCCTCTGTTGTGGCCTGCCCCTCTAGTCACTCTTTCCGTCTCATTTTATAATACTCTTTTCGTTCTATTTTACAAAGTTATTTTAAAGTGAGAATTAAAAAATAATAAAATAAAAATTTTTAAAAATGAGAAAAAAATAGAGTAAAAATATATTAAAAAGAAAAAATTGTCTAAAAATTAAAAATAATTTATAATTTAAAAAATTTGAGAAATTTAAAATAACTTATAATTTATGACGAGAGAGTACTACGATAAATGACCGGGGGAAGCCTCTCGAGTCCCCTGCTCATCCTGGGTGGAGTACCGCCTGCAAGATGGGTTGCCGACGTCGCAACGACATGGGCGCGGCGCGGGGCATGTCGGCACGGCATCGCGCATCGCGCGGAAGCTGCCGGGCCGTCCCACCCCGCGTCCCTGCCCATACGTGCTACCAGCGGTGGAGTCGTCGCCGTCGTCGTCACCGGCCGAGGAGCGGTCTCCGCGCGCGGGCGCGACGCGGCGTGGCGCGGTGAAGTCGGTGCAACTTGTCGCGCGAATCGGGCGTACCGAAAGCAACTACGTTTGACGTGCGTGCCTTCTCTCTGCACTTCCAGCGAGTCAATGACAATATGGTGGTGACACGGAGTTTCAAATCTTGACCGCGAAACAGGATGGCCGATCCAACAACGTCAAAGAAACCATCAAGCTCTTAAGAGAAGTACAGTATTGTTATAGACCACTCGTGGTGCGGTTGCCTGAGATCAAGTGGCTGTGGGCGTGAACAGTGCTGTGGCCACGCATTGGACCTGCAGCGCAGCTGCGCAGGGTCAGTCACTCACTCCTGCGCCGCCAGGGCACCGTCATCGGTTGGGTGCGTTGCGACGAGATGGACGCCAGGCTGCGTGGCATCTTGGCTGGCCTCTCGCCAACTTTCTCCTGCACAGCACTGTTCGCGAGTGCAATCTCTTCGCTGATCACTCGCGACCACGGTCCATCAGAGCGCGCGGCGAGTAGTCGACACGTACTCGCCTCTGGCCCCGCACACAGGGAAGGCCAGGCACGAGGCCGCGCCTGCACTTGAACGCAGCACTACGCATCCGTTGCTGCTGTGCGGCAAGCCTGCAGCAGGAAAAGCAAGTGGCCACCGCTCGTTAACACCGGCCAGAGACGACAGGCAGGTGTGGCCGCGTAGCGCCGGGACGTCTTCAGATTTCGGTGGCAATCCACTCTCCCTGACCTGCCACCAAAAATGCACTCATGGTGCCTTAAGTTACTTGTTCAGTCAAAACACAGGCGCTGAGAGACGAGACCGGAGGGAGCTAGAGAGCTATAGTGCATGCCAGTTTCAGTGGCTTACAACTAATGCCTCTGCCATCCCACTTGTCTGATGATCTCATCATAAATTCACAATCTGCCTTCCTCTGCAATGGGACACGATCTCTTGACAAAATGAGTGCTTACGGACAAAATATGATGTTATCAGTTTGAAAACAAGCTTCGACCGCCATGATCCTAAGACCAGAAAGTCTCGGCGAGTTCCTATACCAAATGGCACAAGTCGGCGCGGCCGCGTAAATCCCGTGCATAAGTACGAAAACGATCACTTGTGCTGAAGCTAAGCTGCCACATGCCTCTGCAAGAGCCGAAACTGAGCAAGGACATACAAATAGATCCAAAACAAAGCAGAAAAAAATTGAACACCATTTGGTTGAACCTGTAGTGATCAGGTGGGATTACTAGTAATCGTTCTAATGCAAGGGCCATTGGTTCAAATCCAATTGTCGTTTTTTCTCTATTGATCTTCCATGAGCAGTAATCTCTTTTTTTCTCTATTAAATGGAGAATCCATAGTCCATTACTCCGTGTGTCCGGTTTTAGTAGCATTTGAAGCTCTTATGCTTTATGCTTTGTCCAACAATAGTAACATTTGAGAGGTGTAAATGCAATAAATGCAAGATAGCTAGATGAGTGAGAAACTTTTTACGTGTAAAAAGTGAAAGTATTATGATTTTTTCATACCATTTTTATTTTGTATTGGGAAGCGTAAGAATGTTGGTATGCTTGGTCGGAGGGAGGGAGTACGCCTAAATGTCTATTGTCTTTTAGCCACAAGATCGATGGTGTATAAATATTTAAGCGATGCTATGATTATGCCATAGTTTCTGAACCATGCTTCTGAGATGTGATAGGAAGATTAAATATTTCTTCTTGAAACTCACGAAAAAAAACATTTAATACTATGTGGCTGTGAGCCACTGCCTGCGTGCATGTATCTTAAATTAAGAAATCAGAAATATGCACAGTGTGATCGGAGTGCCTGAGTATACGCTGTAGCAATGTATAAACTGTAGGGAATTCAGAACAAAAGAAAAGATGATCATGATAAGAATGATTCGTGTGGATAGAGATGATTGAGTAGACAAGAATCCAACGAGTATGAAAGGAGAAATGCAGAAAAGACACAATAGCTGAAGACTTGCAGATATCTGAATACTTGGTAGATTGTATCCATCTGCACATTGAAAATTCATAATGCACAAGGTGATGATGTTCCTAGAATAGACCAAACGATTGGCGCACACCATATTTTTTTTTAAGGGAGACGCAGATCTGTCCAGATTAGCTCCATTCCCTTTTTCTGTAGCAATTTTCAGGCGATTTGATCTTGCAGGACATGGTTTTTATCGAAAAGCCCACCAAGTCACATCGTCACTCCGACCATGTGGGCTGGAATCGTCAGTGTTTGCTCTCTTTCAAGAAGCGTGGGATTTAAGGCCGCCGCTCTTGGACCACAGTGTGGAGGCCCAACTTATCTTCCTTCTTTTGGACTGGGCCTTGTAAAGATATTAACACTATCTCCGTTTTGTTCTCTTTAAGACAACAAATTTAGTTTATTTTTAAAGTGAAATTCTTATCCTAGCTATAACAGAAGAGCCCCCTCAAGACACCAAATTTGCTGAAGATAGGCAACATTTGTGAAATCTGCAACGGAAATCCGACACAGTGAAAATGGTAGAGAGCAAACAAATAAATTGGTAATGGGCTGCAGAGCTGGCCCAGGGCCGGTTAATGGATACTGCAGATTCGTCAAACTGAAGAAATTTGTCTAACAACAAGCGGATTCGACACAGTGATTCAGTCCAAAAATACTCAAATTCGACCATCCAAATGTCGGCGCAGTCTCTGCCAACACAATCAGTTTGACTCATATTTGGGATCATGCAGAGCCGGCTCTGCAGCCAAACCAAAGAAACGGCACAAAGGCACAGCCGAGGCGGAGATATTGCTGGGCACGCACGGCACGGTAGAGAACAGGAGAAATCCAGAAAAGAGAAGAGAAGGGATCGAAACTGGGGGAGTCACCAGACAAAAGCGCTGAGAAATTCGGTTCCAGACATCCCGTTTGTCTCTTGCCGGGCTCCCAAGGTACGCACATGCTCCATTCCGTCGTCGCCCGAGGAAGAATTTCGCTCTGCTCCTTTGATCTTTTCGTCTCCGCTGGCTTGGTGATGCTTGACGTCTGTTTCGACTGAGAGCCAGCGTCTAACCAACAGGAGAGGGGGCATCGCACCGCCGCGCCGCATTGGATGATCTGTAGGACAATGTTAGCTCGAGTTGTGCCTAGGAGTGAAAAACGGGTCGAAGAAAATGAAGAACCGAATCAAATTAAAATCATCTACGAGTCGAGTGCGCCACGAACATATGTCTCGGCCGTCCAAATTCCGAGCGGCCGATATTCGTGCAGGGACACGCCTTCCAGTGTGCGGCTGGGTAGATTACTCCAAGCGAGGATTGCAAAGGTCCCATTAGAGCATCTCCAACCGATTCATCAAATTTGCTTCTCTATTTCTTCAAGTAGAGTGTTGAACAGTTAAATTTTTCTTTTCTATTTTTTGTTGAACTCCAACCGGATCGTCAAAATGGTTCTGTAAATAATATGGCCTGTATGTTAGCCAGATAGCTATGCTAGAGATTGATGGATACAGAACGAAGGAGATTCTCTAGAAGTAGAAAACCAACGAGAACATATGAATAATCCTACAGTTATAGATAAAGTATCGGTTGGAGCAATTTTCATCCTATATACTTTAAATAAGATGATAAAGAATCATATAAAGCATCGGTTGAAGATGCTCTTACCTTAGGTTTTGATTCCAAACTCGGAAGTTGATAACTAATGAAGTGGTCGCTTCGTGTTGCACCTAGCATCCTGAATGTGGAAGCTCTGTGCTACTCGTAGACTAGCGGGTGTTGCATTGCCCTCGAGTGAGGGAAGAAATTTCCACAAATCCAAGGAGGGGACTGCACTGACTTCGGCCTGTGGAGTGTCCCTGGCAAATCCTAGTAGAACTCTTTTCTATGACCATGCCCATATAATATTGGAGTACTCCTACTGCAAAAGTGAAGCAGTGGATCTTGTAGCAGTACTACAGTGTGACATCGTTTACTGGTCCAGTTTACTCTTGCTGGAGTACTACATGCTACTGTAGCTATTTTTCTTGAAATGGAGTATCGTTCTAGAAATCTAGTTTATTCATTATGGGCGTGTTGTTAAAGGGTGACAGTCGTGCTTCAACCTGTAACATCCGGAGCTCTCCTCTCCTTACTTAAGATCCACTTAGATTGTGGTAAAATTTTGAATTCTATATCTTTCTTGAAAATTAGTCTGGATTCTATAAATTTTTATATAATTCTTATAAAATTTGTACGGTTTAGAACGCCGGGTGACAAGAGGTTTACAAAACTGGTGAAAGCCGGTTGAATTCACAGTTTTTGATGAATCGGTTTGTCTCGATTTCATCGGTTGATCGGTTTTTGTTTAATAAATTTAAAATATTTGGAAAAAAAATAAAATCCAAAAACAAGTCAAATCAATCGATAAAACAGTAAGCCGAGCTATAAAAAAAAAACTAGTAAAATATCGCTCAAACTGATTTGATTTCAAATTCAAAAACAATAGATCGGTAAATTGAGAACCGAGTGATTTTCTCTAAAAAAAAATTAATTTTTAAATTTGTTTGGTTTTTATGATTATAACAAATTTTCCGATTTTCAAAACCAACCAAACCAACCAACCCGATTTTCGGGGCTCAATTGATTAACCCGAACCGAAGTACAGTAGTACTGCCTGCCACAGTCGGTACCAGACCGGCACCGTACCCGGAGTAGTAGGATTCACAGCGGCAGTCACGAGAGACCGTATCCCCGGCACCGACTCTGCAGGGTGCCGCCGTGCCGGCCGCGCGAGCCAGAGGATGGATGGGAAATTGGGAACGGGATGCGGAGTGTGTTTGTAAGAGTTTTCCGGAGGCGACATGGGTGCGCCGTAAGCGGCGCTTTCTGTCCGTTTCTCGTCGGGAGCGGCCGAGGCTTCGTTTCTGCCGCGGCAGCAGTCTCGCTCAGCACTATGCACGAATCAGTTTGTACTCCACGGAAACAACTCGTCCTGCTACTATACAAAAAGGATGTTAAAAGTAGACGGGGCTTCATTCAAAAGTTAGCAGTACTACTAACCAACGATCCACAGGAATCAAGACCTCGACGACAGCAAACAAAACCAGTCAACAAGGAAAGCATCTCAGGCTTTCTGATCCGACCTGCCCCTACCCCAACCCCCTTGCCCTTCTACAATCGGAGTATAAAATTCCCACCGTCCTAGATCAACCATAATCAAATCCGATTTAGGCCGTCGTTCCATGCTAATCCTGGGATGAACCCAAAATGCCAAATACTAGTACTAGGCCACTGCCATTGCCCATTTTACGCGCCACAATCAAATTTGTCTTTACATGAAAATTTAATTATTCTTTGATACTAATCGCGAGCCTAAGGTGAGCCACGATCCGTTGCCGAGAGAACACCGGACCAGTACAGGTGTTCCCAAGTTGCGACCGTGAGCGAGCCAGAAATTATTCGGCGGCTCCACGTAGATAAACGCCTCGGCGCTTCAACCGTGGCAAGAAGATCACGTCCCTGCCTCTCGCGACGGACCTCCCGTCCTCCCCTCGTCTCCGCCTCCACCTAACCCCAGTACCGCGCGCGCACATCGCAGTCTGAGGCGTGCGCTTTAAGCAGCGCACCACACGAACGCATCGCGCACAAGGGGGTGGGCAGTGTGGAAAAGCCGGCCCTCGACAATCCAGCAGTCGCGGAGCAGCAGCAGCAGCCGCCATGGCGGGAGGCGCGACCGCCGCGAAGCTGCACCTCTCTTCGGCCGGGCGGCGCCCCACGCTGCTCCACCTCGCGGCCGTCGCGGTCCTCTGCTCCGTGTCCTACCTCCTCGGCATCTGGCACCACGGCGGCTTCTCTGCGGCCCCCGCCGCGGGCGCCGGGTCCGCCGTCTCCATCGCCACGGCCGTCTCCTGCGCGTCCCCGCCCCCAGCCGCCGCCTCGTCGGCGTCCTCCTCCTCCGCGCCGCTCGACTTCGCCGCGCACCACACCGCCGAGGGGATGGAGGAGGAGGAGGCCGCGCCACGCCGCCGCTCGTTCGAGGCGTGCCCCGCCAAGTACTCCGAGTACACGCCCTGCGAGGACGTGCAGCGTTCCCTGCGGTTCCCGCGCGACCGGCTGGTCTACCGGGAGCGCCACTGCCCGACGACGGACGCGGAGCGGCTGCGCTGCCTCGTGCCGGCGCCCAAGGGCTACCGCAAGCCGTTCCCGTGGCCGATAAGCCGCGACGTCGCCTGGTTCAACAACGTGCCGCATAAGGAGCTCACCATCGAGAAGGCGGTGCAGAACTGGATCCGCGTCGACGGCGACAAGTTCCGGTTCCCCGGGGGCGGCACCATGTTCCCACACGGCGCCGGCGCCTACATCGACGACATCGGCAAGATCATCCCGCTTCACGATGGATCCATCCGCACCGCGCTTGACACCGGCTGCGGGGTAAGCATCTTCGATCGTACTAATAATCGTATATGAACGAGCATCCCATTTGCTTGATACGATCACATGCACACAGCAATAGTTTAAGCTTAGGTACCGCCGCGTCGAATTTGAGCTCAATTTCGATCGGTGATTTGAGAATAGCAAACGGAAATCTCGGGAATGGCGTTTACTTCCTTTGCGGGTGTCGGAAGTTTCCTATCTCGTCCAGGGTATCGGGCCAGAGGGTAAACGGGTCCAACCCAGTAGAGTATACTGCTCCGACCCTACAAGAGAACAGTTGAACTTTGACACATCGCACTTGGTAAAGCAGTCAGCCTGTAGTGAATCGGGGCAAAAACTTAGGAGTGTTACCTGAAATCTTTGCAGTACTAGTGATACTGCTTGCTTGATATATACGCGATTGTTTCTATGGTAGACGGCAGAAAGGAGTGTATGTTGTGTACTACACACTGTCATCATTCAAATCATGCAATAGTTAGCCTTTTATGCTGTACCTTTCGCATAATAGCACATCGAACAGCTATGTTGACCAGGGCATTTTGAATTTTTTTTTCATTTGATTGTTCGAGAAATTGTTCAAGTATGATTGGTTTTTGCTAATCTGTGTCCCTTGGTTTTAGGCAGCTTAGCCTGTGTGGGAACTGAATTTCCAGTTGCTAATGCATCTCATTGTACCTGCTTTATGCAGGTGGCAAGCTGGGGAGCATACTTGTTATCACGCAACATCCTGGCCATGTCCTTCGCACCCCGTGACTCACATGAGGCTCAGGTGCAATTTGCACTGGAGCGTGGTGTGCCGGCTATGATTGGAGTCCTCGCCTCCAATCGCCTCCCCTATCCAGCGCGGTCTTTTGATATGGCACACTGCTCCCGGTGCCTCATCCCGTGGCATCTCTATGGTACATTGCATCATCGTTGTCCCTGATTTTTTTTTTTGAAAATGTGTTCCACCTGATACTGATACAGCAAGATTTCAGAACTTTTCAGCTGATTACTCGTCACTTAATGTTCTCAATTACAACATACAGATGGCCAGTATCTGATTGAGATTGACCGCATTCTACGGCCTGGGGGGTATTGGATCTTGTCTGGACCACCGATCAACTGGAAAAAACACTTCAAGGGGTGGGCCAGAACTAAAGAAAATTTGAACGCGGAGCAGCAAGCCATTGAGGCAGTTGCTAAGAGCCTCTGCTGGAAGAAGCTCAAGACAGATGGCGACATTGCTATCTGGCAGAAGCCTACTAACCACATCCATTGCATGATCTCCCGCAAGGTTATCAAGTCCCCACCCTTCTGCTCCAACAGACAACCAGATGCCGCATGGTAATTAGAGCACCATGCTAACCATTTCTAGTAGAATTACTGGTAGTTTCTTGGCGATTTGCTAATCATATTGTTATGATGGATTGCAGGTACGATAAGATGGAGTCTTGTATAACTCCACTCCCGGATGCTAGCGACATAAAGGAGGTTGCCGGTGGCAAGTTGAAGAAATGGCCGGAGAGGCTTACTGCAATCCCGCCGAGGATTGCCAGTGGCAACATTGAGGGTGTCACGGAGGAGATATTTGTCCAGGACACCAAGTTATGGAAGAAGAGAGTTGGACATTACAAGTCCGTGATTAACCAGTTTGGGCAGAAGGGTCGGTACCGCAACTTGCTAGACATGAATGCTCAGTTTGGCGGCTTCGCTGCGGCATTGGTGAATGACCCATTGTGGGTCATGAATATGGTCCCTACGGTGGGGAACTCCACAACCCTTGGGGTAATATACGAGCGTGGCCTCATTGGAAGCTACCAAGACTGGTGGGTTCTTGTACTGCAAACACGTCGCCCCTGCAGTATTTCATCCTTCATTCCTTTTCTGGTCTCTGAATTTTGTTTCTGAATTCATTGCAGGTGTGAGGGCATGTCCACTTATCCCCGGACTTACGGTCTCATTCACGCTGATTCATTATTCACGCTGTACAAGGGCAGGTAAATACAAGTTGCAGTGGCTTTATTCAGCTCCGCTAAACTTTTCATTTCTGTATATGCTACTAGTAGTTATTTACTCCAACCAAACTAGATTGCCCCAACTTTATGTTAACTTAATGGCTGCACCTGCACTAGATATTACTAGTTACGACGTCATTCGAATTTGCATTGCTTGTTGAACTGTTAATTATCCTAAATGATCTTTACTTGTACTAAGATACTATTACGACAGTTATTCTGAGTCTGACAATTTTCCCCTATGTTTGCAAGATGTGAGATGGAGGACATCCTGCTGGAAATGGACAGAATCCTGAGGCCTGAGGGCACGGTCATCATCAGAGATGACGTGGACTTGTTGGTGAAGATAAAGAGCATTGCGGACGAGATGAGATGGAATAGCCAGATCGTGGACCACGAAGATGGTCCGCTCGTCCAGGAGAAGCTCCTCCTTGTTGAGAAGACATACTGGACACTGGGGGACGAGAAACAATAGCAATAACGTGAAATAAGGAGTTAGAATGATCATTGACATGTTGGGTAAACCTCAGGGCGAGCTTACTGTTGGCCCAGTTAATTTGGTGTTTATTTTTTTTAGGGTGTATTCTTTTTTTGGGGAAAATAATTCACATAATGGGGTGTGTGCTCCTTGTTAAGCTAGAAAAGAGTGTGTATATGTGGGAAAACCCAGCAAAGATTTTGACATGAAAAGTAGAATGTATATTCATGTGTCAGTCATTGTTCGAATGAACATTGTTTGTTTTTATGCATGACGTTAGTTATGTGGCTCATTTTATTCCAAAACGACCGAATCAAAATATATACTTGGGCTAACCTATCGAACCCCTGCTCTGAACTTGAGCAGATAATGAAATGCATGCCGTCCGTGCAGAATTTTCCATAGAATCTCTCCAAGCATCATCCATGAAACTATGTGGCAGCTAAACGTTTTCTTTGACCACTATAAGGAGGTGTTTGGTACATAATCCGGTAATGCTAATGACAACGGTAATCAAATACAGTGTTATTGGTAGTGGGATAGCTGATAACGTGCTTTGTTTGGTCGGAGTAATGGTATCTGATATCGGAGCACGAGGTCAGAGGAGCCATCGAAGAGGCACCGAACCTGCAGGCTTTGTTCTTGTCGATGTCGGCGTGGAAGGCGGTGACCCAGCAGCTTGAGGCGGCGAAGCAAAGGACGCGCGGCTACGGGCGCAACGGCGGCAGGAGCGGGAGCGAGAGCGGCGCGGTGTGGCGACGAGGTAAATGATGGGCTGCTACGGGCGGAACGGCGACGGGAGCGAGAACGGTGCGACGAGGCGACCTGGCGGGAGCGAGAGCAGTGCAGCATGGCGACCAGGCGGGAGCGAGCCCGGCTCGGCGTGGTGCCGCAGCGGGAGCAAGCGTGGCGTGGCGCCGCAGCAGGAGCAAGCGCGGCGCGACCCAGCGACCCGACAGGAGCGCACGCGGCACGGCAAACCGGCGGGAGCGCACGTGGCACGGTGACCCGGCGAGAGCGCACGCGGCACGGCAACCCGACGGGAGCGAGCGCGACACGGCGTGGCACCGCAGCGGGAGCAAGCGCGGCGCCGCAGCCATGCTGATTTTTCCCTGCGACGAGGACGAAGAGCTTGGGGCAGCCGGCGTTAGACCAGATCGCGAAGGGGAGGAGGGAGGCGAGGCCGCGAGGGAGAGGCAGGCTTCTGCTGCGGCTGCCAGAGATCCATGTCCGCCTGTTCTGCTCCGGCCACTGGCTGCTGCTCGAGGACACCGGTGCTGACGGGGAAGAACACATGGTGTGGAAGCTGAAGGTGTAGACCACGCAAGCTCGCACGACGTGAAGGAGAGTCGGGGGCGTGAATGATTGCCGCTGGAAGGTGGGTGGTAACGAAGTATGAAAGTTGTATCTGATCCCACCGTTAACGGATTACTGTTTAATCAAACCAAACGTAAACTAATGTAATCAAATACCACTGTGATCGTTGAAAAATACTTCAACCAAACACCTCCTAATTTCGTTACGGTTGGCGCTCGGCACCGAATGCAGCATGTCCTGGCCCTGCACTGTAAAATTCAGATGCATCTGTTTTTGTAGCGCGCCTGCATCTCCCAGCTGTTTTCTGTCAGCGTCTGGCTCGGTGCGGCTAGCAGAAACGGACGACGAGGTCGTCCACTTCTCGCCTCAGTCGCCACTAGGCTGCATCAAACGATTTATATTTGTAGGGGCAAAACAAGCCCTCTTGTATTGGATTATCCAGTTTTTGATGCAGTGCGGTGGTAGATTGAACCAGAGTGAAATCAGAGGCCTGAATTGTTCTGACCAAGGATAACAGAGTGGGGGAGCGTGCAGATTCTTCAGCAACAGCGATGAGCTATGTCCTGTTGTCTGTCCACTGGCATGCAGGGCAGCTGAAGCCTGAAGGACGCGATGCAACTGCCAAAGAGCTGATTGGTGCCGGAATGGAGACGGGGAAGAACAGACACTGGGATTCGGTTCGGGCAGCACTGAGTGTGCGTTTGGTACAGTTTCAATTTTTTAAAAAATTAGAAATATTTTAATTTCAGTTCAAAAATATTTATAGTTACTTTACAAATCGTTTGATAAATTTTAGTTATTCAGATTCAATGAAGCAAGAAAGATGCTTAAAATAACCAATATACTCTTGTGTTAATATTAAAAATATTAAAACAATTTTAAAAAACTTTGGCAACTAACAAAACAATTTTAAAAATAATTCGAAGAGCACCTTCACAAAAAACTCAACGAAAACTTTAAAAAATTGAGAGAACTTACTAAAATTCTCCAATTATTATTTCGGCAGTGAAACACCATTTAAAAATAATAATAACAGCGAACTAACAGGGAAGCAAAGTGTTTCGGCAGTGAAACACTATTCTCGCTGATTCACAGCCGTAGGCCAAAAATAAGAATCGCTTCGCCTGATTCGATTTCGAAACGATTCTCGATTTTAGCTCTTTTGTAGCAATTTCACCGATTCCACGGCCAAACGCACCCTGAATTTACACGGCAGTAGGTCCTCATACAATGCAGGCCAGACACTCCGCACTGAATTATGCACGTGTCACTGCATAATTGAGCTTAAAATAATGACTTTTCTCTAAAATTTGCCTGCAATTGGCTGCTGGCGGTTTGTGTGCGAGTAATAGCCAGAATCTTGCAAGGCTGCTAACATTGGTTAGGGACATCTCAGTCACGAGACAAATGAATGCAAATCCATAATAATCCTGACGCACCATCAGCAACGGCAACGCAGTAGTCATGAGCGGTAACGCGATGGTAAATTTTCAGATTCCACCGTGTTAAACGGCCAACAATAATCTCGAGATACTCTGTACCGAGCAATGAGAATCTCAAACCGATTCGTCGGTAAGCAAACGTACGAGAACAGGACCGCAGGAGAAAGTTCATTCGGTTGTCCGACGCGCCATCGTTCCGTGCGGGACGACGAGTGGATTTGCAGCTTTGCAACATCACCTGTACTACCACGGGACGGGTAGCTTTCTGCCGGGGGACCGGGCGCGGGGACGAGTCCGGGTCCAGCCAGCGACGCGGGGGCTAGTCCAACGACCACGGCAATACAAAGGCTGACTAGGGGCGCGTGCGGGCTATGCAGGGCAGAGAATCCCACCGTCGCCAAGAGGAACCTGACACTCGAACCGGCTAGCCGTCGTTCACGTGCAGCGCAGTACTGCGGCCGTACGAGGGCGGAGGAGTTCTCCTGCTTGCCCGGGGAGAAAGGCGATCTCGTACACCGGCACGGCGGGGAAAGTGAAGCGCCGCCATTTTTGATGCGGAGTGCGGAACGGTAGGTGGTGAGGGCCGGAGCGCGCGTAGGAGTACGAGGGCGCTTTATGTGGGGTGCGCGTGCCGGAGCGGCTCCGTGGACGCGCCGTGCGACGCGCAAGTGAGGCGGCGGAGGCGGAGGCGGAACCGGGTTGGATGAGCAAGACGGGGGAATTGTCGAATTGATGTGCCGAAATATGTCAGCCCATTAAACTAACTGGGTTGTCCGGCAAAGCTATCAACCCATTAGCCCATAGATAGGCATGGGCCCTCGACATGAATGTTGCTAGAACATGGTGCTCCTCTACTTCGGCCCCCTGAGCATGTACAGGCCCACGGCCCGTGGAACCTTTCGTCATGGGCCTAGTGAAACAGGGCCGCACGAAGGCCTTTTTGTCGAAAGGAACCATTCGTTACCTCCCTGCCGGCCAGGCCCTCTCTTGGTTAGCTGCATGCGGCGTGCCGACGAAAGGAGAGGCCTGGAGCAAACTGTCACTCGGAGCACGCGAAGAATGTTACCACCACCGAGCGCCGGCTAGAGAGACGGACGGAGCATCTGGCAGCGGAAAAGCACCAGAGAAGCGGCAACGCGCCTGAGGCGTACGCGCGCGTTCTCCTCTCTACCCGTCCGGCGCACCTCGGCGCAGTGCGCTGCCTCTCTGTGCTCTTTTGCTGGCGCAGCTGATCTGCCCTGATCAGATCAGGTCCCCGACTCGCCGTCGGCAGCAAGATCCCAAAACCGAGTCCTAGCACGTCAGGTTTCAGTGTCGTGGCCTGACGAGACAGCGCATATCATTGTCAGCTGTTTTGTACTACTGCCTGATGACGATGACATCATTTCATTTCCTAGATGGAGATGGAGTACCAGTACTGCTACAAAACGGCAGATGTTTATCCTGGAAAAAATCTGAAACAGCTGGAGTACTTTATCAGGGGAAAAATGAAACGAACATGTCCCGCGTCCAAAGGCGAGATGCATCATACAAACGGCACATGTTTCAGAGAGAACCAAGCAGTATCATGGGCAGCAAAAGAGCACGCAGTCCGCGGGTGGCCTACTGATAACGCGCTGGCGCGCCCTCCTGTCCCGCGCCCTCGTGACTCTCGTCGGCGTCGAAGCCTTCGGCGCGCTCACGCACCCTCCCACCCCATGTCACCATGGCATTGGCAGGCTACAACGCACCGATGGGGCAACCAGCGCGCAGCATAGCCTCGTGCTCTCGTTCCGGGGCAAAAGGCTGGCAAGGTTCCCCACGTCGCGTCCCAGCTCTTTCGTCACCGTCCTGCCGAGAGGAGAGACCATAGGCCACACATGTGGTGTAGACTGTATACGTGCCAGAGGACGCCCGCCAGGCTAGTCCGTGCGACGTGCGCGGGGGACGTTCTCTGTGGCTGCGTCACGGGGGCGAGGAAATTCCTCTCGTCCTCTGTGGCTGCCGCTGTCGCTGCTCCACTGTCAGTAGGCCATCGCGAGGATGTCAGCCGGCCCCTCGGCTCCGATCTCCTTGCCCAAGGAAGAACAGTGGAGCAGAGGATGCGATCGTCTGAGGACAGAAAAGTTTTACTCCTAACCATATGTATTTTTTTCTTAAGCAGTAAATAAATATAGTAGCCACAAGAGTAACGAAGTAAACTATTCGCTGCTACGCAGAAACTATCATCAACCGTAAAACCTGTAGTAGGCACTGGCATTTAGCACTAAATTAAAACTTTCCAAACAAATCAAAATGCTTTCTGTATAGGTGAAGTTCTCACATTCGTCGTATTGGACAAGTCACCGGTACTGATTGGAAATGCCAAAATTTTCTTCTACAGTACTCTGAGCTCAGGCAATCGAAAGTGCAAATGCAGCCGGCGGAGCCGAGGATCAGAACCAAGCACTCTCCTATAAAGTCCATAAAATAGTTCTATTCACAACCTAGGTCCTTCGATACAGAACAAAACACCGCAGCCGTTTAGCACAATCAGCCCAGGATAGAGCAAACTTACAGGCCCCACCGTCCCTGCTTCCTGCATAAAGACTGGCCCCCTCCAATCGTCCCCTAGACATTTCCTTTCGCTCCTGTTGCTCCACCTTTTTTCTCGTCTCAGTGTACGTTCGTGGCGCGTTGTTTCGTCTCCCGCTCGTTCGTCCCCCCCC
>BCLH01001416.1:32508-53474 GCA_001602315.1 Zoysia pacifica | reverse complement strand
CGGCCGCCGCCGTGGTGCGGCTGACGAGCAGCGGACGGTGCGCGCCGGCCACCGCCAAGCGGCAGGAGTGGGCGGCGGTTCGGATCCAAGCCGCTTTTCGTGGCTACCTGGTGAGCGGCTTCACCCGGAAGCTTCTTTTTCTCCAAAATTCTCCCTGTTTTTGCTTCTGCTACACGAGTGGTAGTAAAAATTTCTCTGCTCCTGTGAATTGCATCAGTTGGATCCCCTTCTAATCCACCAGGACGAGGCACGTCGGTCGACTATACTGTCCTTGGCTTTACTGCCTCTAGTCCTTAGCTAGCTTCGTTTCTGGAAGCAGGGCAGGGCCGTTGCCGCTTTAACTCCAGTTCCTTTGCAAGAAATCGAAAGCTCTTTTTTCTCCGTTTGGACATGGCTACTACTAGTAGTACTACGTGTTCTTGGATGCTGCGAGCGCCGCAGTAGCCGTAGTAAATGGAGGTTGTTAGCATCATGGCACGCCAAGTTGCCTCTGCCAACAGGTGCCCATGGCGACGGGACCATTACTGATAATCTCTCTTCATCTGTGTTTGCGTGTGTAGGCGAGACGAGCACTGAAGGCGCTGCGGGGGTTGGTGAAGCTGCAAGCGCTGGTTCGCGGCAACATTGTTCGGCGGCAGGCGGCCGAGACGCTGCGGTGCATGCACGCGCTCGTCCGTGTTCAGGCGCGCGCGCGAGCCTGCCGTGCAATTGGCTCGCAGCATGCCGTGTCTCACCCGGTATGTGAAGATCGAGCTAGCTTAGAATTTGTTCAGCTCGTGTTTCTTACGGTTCTTGCATGGGCATTGCAGGGGCCGCCGACGCCGGAGAAGTACGAACAGGTGGTTCACGATGGGGCGCCCAGGCACGGCCGTTCTGGTTCTCTAAGGGTGAGTCGTTTCTCTGTTCCAGTTGGTTTCTTTTGCGCTGTGATGCCCGTGACACACCTGACAATGGTAATCTGATCTGCACAGGGGAGCTCGTCCAAGACACCGGGCAGTGAGAGGCTGGGCAGGGAGAGATCAGAATCATGCGGAAGGAACTGGTTGGACCGGTGGGTGGAGGACAGGTACATGGATGACGAGAAGAACGCCAAGATTCTTGAGGTGGACACCGGCAAGCCGGGGCGCCATGCTTCCAGGAGGCGCGGCGGCGGCAACCGCCACCATTCGCCATGCTCGACAATGACTTCTGACCAGAACAGCCGGAGCTTCGCCACCATGCCGGAGTCGCCGTCCAAGGACTCTACAACCGCGCAGCAGTCCGTGCCGAGCCCGCCATCCGTTGGCATGGGCGAGGCGCTCAGTCCCCTGCGCCTGCCCGTGGACATGGCCGAGCTCTGCGACAGCCCGCAGTTCTTCTCGGCGACGTCGCGGCCGGGGAGCTCGAGGAGGGGCGCGTTCACGCCCACGAAGAGCGAGTGTTCGCGCAGCCTCTTCGGCGGGTACTCCGACTACCCCAACTACATGGCGAACACGGAGTCATTCCGTGCCAAGGCGCGTTCCCAGAGCGCTCCGAAGCAGAGGTCGCAGTACGAGAAGTCCAGCTCCCTCCGCAAGGCGTCGGCGCACGCCTTCGCGCCGGGGCCATGCGCGCCCTCCGCACAGCAGAGATCGGCCTCGCTGCACGCCAAGTTCACGAACAAGGCGTATCCTGGCTCTGGCAGGTTGGATCGGCTCGGAATGCCTGTGAAGTTCTGACCTGATCCTAAAATTTTCCCAAGAATGCATCAGGATTCAGGATAAATCGGTGTTGCTCCTATATCATCAGTGTCTCAAGCAAAAACAAGGATGGAGTGGAATTTAACGGTGGTTCGTTTGGCTTGTACCTAGCTTCCTGGTGCTGTTACCGTCACAGTTTTTGTTTCTGCACTTGAGTAGCCAAATGTAAGATGCTGGTAGCTGTTTATTAATACTATATGTGTGCCTTGACTGCTAACATTTCCTAAGTGTTTCCTCGACAAATATGCCGTTTATTCAGGCCCAAATGTTTGACTGTTGAGTTGACAAATGATCGTAGCTAGGAGTACTTACCATTACCAATCTTGAATCTTGGTCTGATCACGGTTAGCCATTGCCAATTGGGGTATGATTGGGTGCGATCTTTCTATGAAAATTTAAGAAACATGCATGGCTGGTACCGACAGCTACCCGTACTACATTTCATTAGAATAAGGGCTTATTGAGCGATAGGTATGTCTCATGACTGTGTCCTTTGCTGGACCGGTTGGTAAGCTTGTCCTGGTCTCGGACTTATCTGGTGTGGTGTGACTTGTTTTAATGGCACTAGCCGTCTCGTCCCGTAGCAATTGGATCAACTGGAGCTTTGCCCTAGGGCTGGCGGTAATCAGTTGCCTTTGCCTCGTACTCCGTACTAACCACCGGTGCGAGGCAAAAGCCGATAAAAAAAACCATGGCGGCTTCGAGACGAAGCCCCAGCACGGGGTTAAACTAAACTTCCCACACCCGAAAAGAGGAGATTAAGCGCGAGCTAAGCAACCGCGGTCATCGTTAACCGCGAGCCATGCGTGCAGGTGACGCAATGACACCGCCACCGTTCCGAAGAATGTATAGCAGCGTGGAAGGGCAGTGAGAGACGTCGTCTCGGTCCGTGTTTCCGTGTTTCGGGAGGCGGCCAAGGAAGGGGTTCTCTGCTTGGCGCGGAGCCGGGCGGTGTCGGTGCGCAGGTTCGCGCGGCAGGCAGCGGTGAGTGCCGGCAAGGCGACGGTGCTGCACCTGCGCACTGAGCTTTCCGAGGCCATCGTGAGCTTATTCTAGCATTCGCCGCTCTCGCTGGGAATGGCCGCACGGGACTACGGGACCCGCGCGGACGGCAGCGTGGAATTTTTTGTGCGTTCACCGCCTTCCAACCAATGCAACCATAGAGTAGTCTCTCCCCCGGTCAGGGGCTCAGGGCTCCTGTGATTATAGTGACATAGATGGAGCCTGGATAGGGATGACAGATCAAGCGGGGCGAGCTTGATATCCCTACATGTTTGTTTACTTTTTTAACAAAAAGAAAAGACATCAACCACAATTTCATCAACGACATGATTTAATTGGTGAGGCAATTAGCAATAGAGATATTGCGTCCGTCATCTGTTTTGCTCACATCATTAGTACTGACGAGCAGTAGATGTCTTTATCAATCTCTCAGTGTGTTACTCTATCCGTCTCAAAATTAAGTGTCTTTTTTAAATTTTAAAATTTCTCTTTTTATCATTTATTTTATTTATAAAAAAATTTAAAAATTATTTATTTTATTGTGAAATGATTTAATATTAGAAATACTTAAAGTATGATTTTATTTATTTTTGTAATTTCATGTTTTTTAAATAAAATAAATGATCAGACGTCAATTTTAAAAAATCAAACGACATTTTAGGACCGAGGGAGCAGTGGAAATGAGCGATTGGGATATTGTCGGGAATTCTGATCCGCTGTTTCTGCATGTTGCAATCGTGCGTTCCGTACTAGTACCAGCATGATGCTGAGACAGCTGGTCGTCGGCCATTAGTTGATTCAACTTGAAAAATCTTTGGATTGCCGAATTCTTTTCCTGAATAAGTACCTTGTGATTTTTGAAATAATTAATTTTAGATATTTTTCTAGTCAAGCTTTAAAAAATAAATTTTAATTAAAATCAGAAATGCTTAATACAGTATATTCATTCATGGATAGAGGTACGAAGTGAAGGAGTGAAGGGCGCATGAAGCGAATGACTGAAGGAGTTATAGTTCAGGAAATTGTACATCACCAACTGGAGTTACGGAAAACAAAGCGTTTAAGGTGTTCTTGGTGCTAGTACTTGCTTGTTCATGGCCACGAACGCGTGCCCTCTCGTCCAGCGTTGTTGTTGGTGGGTGGTCACAACAGCAATATTGTGTTACAGTTGCCATCTTGTACAGCAATCTACTCCAAGCTCTCATTCCAACACATCCATCGCAGCGAGTACATGCAGTACCTTCCAGCGCCAGGAAGATGCCCTTGCATTTGCATTCCAACACATCCATAGCAGCGAGTACATGCAGTACCTTCCGGTTGTTGTGTCCAAGCCATTGTACGTGCAGGGGAAACCCTTTGTGTCCTAATTAAGCCGCATTAGGTGTGCCTGTTTGGCCCTACCGATAATCCAACCCAAGCACCCATGCACAGAGTTGCACGGTGTCTGTTAGCGGCCGACGGGGACCGCGGCGAGCCTGGCATGCGCATGGAAGCGCCATCCATGCTCTGCTTTCGCTTCGTTGCGACGGATGATGAAACCGCAGCGACAGCGACGCGGCTCCAACCGCGCTCACTCGCTCTCCCAACCATGGACGTGAGCCCTGCCAATGAAGGCAACGACTGTTTGCTCGTTGGACATGATCCGTTCCCCCTCTCTGGGTTCAAATATTAATGTTGTTTTGGCCCCCCAAGAATCTTGATACTCTACCAAATTCCATGATGATGATGTGTGTTGCTGTGATCCACTGCAATATCTCTATGCCGTCGAAAGTAGTACAGTAGTATATCCATGCTGTAAAAGGAAGTATATAACGCGTCTGTCTCGCTCGAGCGGTAGCATGGGCAGGAAAAAATTTTCCGCACTTCCATGGAGGCGCTGGCAAACCAGGACGATCTGGAAGAACACCGTCGGAACGCGATCGGCGGCGGCCGGCAGGAACAGTGGACCTGTGTCGCCACATGTAACTCGCACCACATTTATAAACGGTACCGCCGGCTCGCCGTGAACAGCAAGCGTGAGACACGAACACCGGACTCACTCGTGCGCCGTTGCATCCGGGCGCGACCAAGATCCCGTCCCCCGTGAGCACATGGCCTGCCGCCCTGGCCCCGGACCGTGCCTGCAGCGAGGATGCGCGATCTGGCGGAAGAATCTCCTAGCCGATCACGCGAATGGATCAGCGCCGCGCGGGGCTCGCTGCGGTGCAGATGAGGCGTCCGGTACGGCAAAGAGACAACGGGGCGCGCGTCCTCGCTGCCTACGTCGTCATCGTCTCCTTGTGCGCAGGCAACAACAGCCAACCGGCCGCCCGGGTTGCTTCGACGCCGACGCGCCTCACGCGGCGCCGTGTGCCACTGCGAGCATGGGCACGCGTGCGGACGCTAAAAAAAGCCCCCAAATGCTCTGTTTTCGCGAGGGCGGGTGCCTGTCTGTGGCCAGAGGTCGACGCACTGGGCAGCGCTGTCTTCCCGTGTTCCACACTGCGGGTCATGACTTGTGCGCCTCGTTCCATGTGTCTGACTGGTGACGGCTCGTCTTTATGGTTGTCCGTGCTCTCGTCTCGTTTAGGCCTTGTTCGATTTTCCAAACTTGATTCCAGGAGCTGATTAGTTGCTGGAGGGGATCGAGTGAATTCTCGTGGGTCACTTAATCTCAGTGCCGGTTTAATTCCCTCGCGATTCATTCCTTTAAAACTAAAAATGTTGTTCGGTAGGCAAGGATTGAAGACAAAGCTTAGATCACAAATTTCTCGATTTCACATCTCAGATCGATAAACATTAAAAAAAAGATGCAACAACGGGCACTATTCAAAGAAGATAGCCAACAGAATCTGCTGCTGAATTTGGTAAAGCACAAACACGTAGTCCCTACATGCTAACACCGACGGCAAGATGAGAGGGAAAACAAGAGTAGAAGGCAGCCGTAAGTAGAGCACACGAAGCCAAACTGTGACGACACAGGCAGCCGGTGCGCAGCCACGACCCAGCATGGCAGGCGGGTTGTACCTCCTCCGAGTGCTCGCGGTCGTCCTAACCCTTATCGACGTCGCTGCCATTGCCAGCTCCTACAGCGGGTTCCAGTTTGACGAGGCCACCATCAATGCCATCCAGCTTGGCTTTAGGAACGGGAGGCTAACATAAGCGGTGCTCATCCAGTTCTACCTCGGCCACATCGCCCGGCTAAACCCCCTGCTCCGCGCCATATTGATGTCAACATGGACATGCCCGCGCAGGCGGCATGCACCATCATCCCTCTCCGCCACCCTCCGGCCACTCGGCAAGCTGCACGGCCTCAAGAACGTCGACCTCAAGAATACGAACCGAGATCGATAGGCGGCGTTACCGGCGAAGACACGAACGGGGAGGATGTCGGGTAGGCGAGGGTCGCGTAGTCGTCGCCGGTTTCCATCACTGTGGCATCGCCAAGATTTCCGCCTCACGTTGCGCCGCCGCCTCATTCGCTGACGCGCTCCCTCACTCGGTTCCGATCCGAAGGGTTGGAGGTCGGTTTTCAATCCGTGTCGAGGACGGGGAGGAAACGACAGAAAAGATCCGTTTTCATTCTGGGTCAGGCCTAACCGAACGCAGGTTTTAGCTCCGACCGGATTTAAAACCGAGCCAGATCAATCCGCACAGAATAGGCCGTATTCCAGACCATTCCGCCCGAACCGAACAAGGCCTTATCCATTCCTTAACCCGGTGCCCCATTCCCTGCTACTCCATTATCTCGGGCACGGACTAGCAGCTGCTCATCTTCGTCATGCTCCCTTTGTCCCGTTCCTGGCCTCCGACCGCTGCACGTTGCTGACACCGTGATCCTAATACAAGTTGGCGGAAATAAATCTCGGATTCACGACGGAACCCTGGAAGCCCATCCATATCCATGCTTGCGCGCGAGCAAAGCTAAGCGATTCACAGGATCGCCCGTACGTGCCGGAAAACCTTATCTTAATCACAGGTCCGGGCGCATGCCGCGTACGGCGTGGCATACAAATCCCAGGTTGCTGTTCAGGAATCCTGATGGGACGGGAGGGCAACGGCTCGGGTGACCGGGTGACGAAAAAATTCTACCGCTTCAGATCTGGCCTTTTTCATCACTGGAAAATGTGATTCGTCGACACAGATCTGGCCTTTTTCATCACTGGAAAATGTGATTCGTCGACACGGTGAAACACAGCAAGGAGGGAGTAAAATCTGGAAATGTCCCGCCAGTAAGCATTGTCGTCAAACGCGACAGGTCCAGCTTAGGCGGATGTTTGTTCATCGCGGTAACATTGGCTTCGACACGACCAAGCTTTCCTTCTCGCTTTCCGGCGCATAATGGGGCCGTAGATTTCGCAACGTGGAGCCGTGCCTTCGTTTGATTTATGGGACGTTGAAGAAGGAAGTACGCCAGGGAAGGGTGAATCTTTGCTGCTCGTACTGTAGTTCAACGGCCGTCGTTTCCACGGTTTTATATCAGTTCACGTGCTGCCGTAACCGAATTCAGCGGATCGGAGAGCAAAGGTCCAAGGATTCACACCATGTCCTCGGATTCTTTTTTGCTGTTGTTTTGCTACAAGCTGCGACGTTAAGATAACGCAGGACCGCATGGTTCAAGCCATTTTTCTTGATGAGAGTAAACTGTTTGGGAGGGGTACACATGTGCGGCATTTTCGGGTAGGACCAGGACAATGGTCAATGGTATGGGCTACGGGGGTACTGGGCATCTTCGTCAACAAGCCTGGTCCGCGGAGCCATTCACATGATGAAGTGCTGAAAAGTTGTTGCATCGAAAACATGCAGCTGCAGTGGCTTTTGTGCAGTCACGGTGCGTGGCTTCACCGGTCAACACAGGTGTGCAAATAGTTGGAACTCGTCCCATGGGTCCGTGAGCGGCTAGGGGGCCAAAAGAGCGGATCCCAGGCCGCGTGGCTAGCTGCATCGGGCGGGATAGGCTTCGGGCTTTGCCGCGTAGGCAGGTCTCTGTTAGTCGGTGGGCTTGGTCAAATGAACCGTAGTGACAGTCTGGTCCTTCTGAAATCTGAACCCACTACCGATCGGCCGGCGCGGCCTATCGTCCTGACTTTGGACTGTCATCAGTATCGGACTGGATTTTGCACGCTTTTCGCTCAGGTGCCGGAGAATGGCATTTAAACATCACCGATTCACTGGTCTCAGGTCCAACCCGTCGGCCAAGGGCCAACATGCCAATGTCAGAGAAGAAATAAATAAGAACAGAAAATAGAGAAAAGATCAGCAGTGTCCAGTCCTCGCTAACCCGTCGCAATTCCATTTGCCCGGAAGAGGAGACCACTTCCTCCTTCCTGATCCCCCCACGGGTTCCCCCCCTTCCCCTCGATGGCGACGCCTCGTTCTCCGAGCGCCCGCGCCGACGCGCCGCTTGATTCCTCCGCGCCTCTGCTTGGCGGCGGCGGCGCCGGTTCCCGGCGCCGAGGGCGTGCGCTTCCCTCCCTCCGCGACGCAGCGCGGCTGCTGCGCCGCGGGGGGCGGCGGGCGATGCGGGAGCCGTCGGTGCTGGTGCGTGAGGCCGCGGCGGAGCACCTCGAGGAGCGGCAGGCGGACTGGGCCTACTCCCGCCCCGTCGTGGCGCTCGACCTGCTCTGGAACCTGGCCTTCATCACCGTGGCGGCCGTGGTTCTCGTGCTCAGCCGCAACGAGGACTCGCCCATGCCGCTCCGCACCTGGGTCGTAGGTTACGCGCTGCAGTGCGTCGTCCACATGGTCTGCGTAGCTATCGAGTACCGGATGCGCCACGGTCAGCGCGGCGGCGCCTCAGCTCCCGCCGACGAGGAGAGGGGCAGTGATGGATCGTCCTCGTCCAGCGATGACGATCTCGTGGACCATGATCGTCGTGCTCGCCCAACCGATTATGTGGGGTAATTTGATGGATCTGATAAATAGAGGTTTCTAATGCTGTTGATGCACAGTATAGATACAGGAATTCCTTTTCAGCGTATGCACTTCTATTTAGTAACTGGAACATCACACGCTCGTGGTAGTATAGTTTCTGATTGAGTAGTTTCTATGCTGAAGTATTTTTCTGAATGGACTGAAGTGTAGCAAAGAGGTAAATCAATATATGGACATGGCACGATAATAACTGGCGCATATACCCGTTGTTATTGCTACCAGTACATATTATGATGCCTTTGTTATAGCTAGTACATATTACATATGACCGGCGCAATGCAATACTGGTGTTCAACTAAACCTTGCTGATAATGTTTTAGTTGGATGTCTATTTTCTCTCTCATGTGCAGTACATTACCTTCCTCTTTTGCATTTTACCTGTATTCAATTGTACCCTACCCTGTACACATATTTGTTTCTTTAGCTTTGTTGAAGCATTGCTATTTGCTACTGCTGTTGCCATGTTATCTGTTAACTCACTTTTCGTCGATTTGATTATTTAGATCCTTTTTATCTCGTTAACTAATGTAACACTTTTAGTATTTCGTTGGCCTCATAACATCGTTATGGTATACTCTGGCAGTATTGCAAAACATCTGGAGTCTGCTAATACTATGTTCTCCTTTATATGGTGGATAATTGGATTTTATTGGATATCTGCTGGTGGTGAAGAGGTTATCCAGGTTGCTCCGCAACTTTACTGGTACTTATTAACAGTCACTTTTTGTAGTGTTCCTGCTCCTTTTGTTTGATTCTAAATGCGTTTCTGTATTACTTTGCAGGCTCTGCATAGTCTTTCTGGCTTTCGATGTGTTCTTTGTTGTATTCTGTGTTGCACTAGCCTGTATCATTGGTATCGCTGTTTGCTGTTGCCTCCCTTGCATTATAGCAATTCTATATGCAGTCTCTGATCAGGTATGGTATTGAAATTATGTGAAAATGAAGAATTGAATTTGTATTGAGGTTGACATGGCATTCTTGCATGGGTAAACACTTGTAAACTTTGATTGAAATCAGGAGGGAGCATCTGAAGATGACATTCGCCAAATCCCAAAATACAAATTTCGGCGAACTGATGAGCCTGAAAAGCAAGATATTGATGCCACGAGGGCTTTTGGTGGAATAATGACAGAGTGTGGCACCAACCAACCGATCGAGAAAGTGCTTGCCGCTGAAGATGCGGTAAGTTCTTATGTTTCCCTTTTTGATATGCATAGTACATGACTTTGACCTTAGCAATGCATGGCATGCTACTTTGGAGAAAATACTTTGAACTATAGTATTTATAAGTTTGTAATATAGTTTCTTGATAATGACTGATGCCTTTTATAATAGTGAGTGGGATGCCATGATCGTGAACCATGCTTGTGTGCTAGATTTAGTTCAGCTGCAACAGACCTGTTGGCTCAGGAAATATTCTGGTCAATGACACTGGAATTGTATCGTACAATCTTATTGTTGTTCTGTTACATTTGAGAGGATTCCTTATATATTTATATTCAATGCCATATTGATATATACATTGGCTCCTCCTATTAATTTCTGCAATCCAGTTAACATTGATTTTATTTCGAATAAATTAGCTAACCTACATGAGGGATAAAATCCACTGTCTGAAACCTTTGTTCATGGGTTCTATGCAGGAGTGCTGTATTTGCCTCTCAGCATATGATGATGGCGCAGAGTTACGAGAACTCCCTTGTGGGCACCATTTCCACTGTACGTGCATTGACAAGTGGCTGCACATCAACGCAACATGCCCCCTGTGCAAGTACAACATCCGGAAAAGCAGCAGCAGCAGTGGAAGTGAAGAAGTATGAGAGTCCACCTGAGCATGCTGATCCATCTCGACTTTACACCTGTGCGTTGCTAATGCAACTCCAGGTCATGGGCAGTGTAAATTTTTGTGAATCCAAAATGCGCTGATAGTCAAGTACATGTATTAAAAGTTACTCAAACTGCTGTTCATATATGTCATAAATTTATAAATTGTTGTGTTTGGTTCTGTATTTAGAGTCGGAGAATATATTTTTTGCACCGTATTTTGTACAGTATTCTTTGAGCCGTCGATTGTTTCTGGCTTTCCCCCTGGTTTGGGTTAGATAACGGTGTCGATATTGTGTGGCATGGCTTCTGCGGTTCTGGTGACAAAATATTCGTGCTTTGATTATTCTCATTGACAGCTCACGGATGAAGAGCCTGTTGATTTCGAGGGGGTGAAATACAACGCTGTGCTTCAAGTTCCCTTCTGCAGCATTTGGAGAAAGCTTCATATTGGTCTACTGCTGAAGCATTCGGCATTCCTTGGAGGCAGGTATTTTTGGTGGATCTCGTGTCAGGGGGATGAGTTTCCCAGCTCGATTGGTCGGTTCTCGAATAACGCGTAAAATATTCGAAGTTCTACTAGTCGAAAGCCGTTCTGGAATCTTTCATCAAACGATATCTGCGATCCAGGAAATTTCAAATGCCCAAACCATCAGGTCCTCGATTTGAATCGCCAGATGTGTCACCGCAACAGGTGAATCACTGACCGGCGACCGCACGTTGACGGCAGACCTGAGGCCGCCGCGAGAAGAAATTTGCGAGAGGAGGAAACCGGGCCGTGCCCGGTACGCATCTAGTGTCCTGTGCTCGCTCTGTTTCTGCTGACGCGTGCGGCCTTGTTCGTCCGCATCTAGTGTCCCTCGACTGATTCGTTAACTCACTCGCCGTCGCAGTCAGAGAGAGACCAGTCTCGCCCGCTCCGCCTCCCCGAGCCAGCTCCCTCCCCCAAACCCGTCCCCCATCGAGAGGCACCTGGCGGCGGCGATGGACTCCGCGGCGCTCCTGGAGGTGTACCGCCGCGACCGGCGCCAGCTGCTCGGCTTCATCCTCTCCGCCGGCAGCCGCGCCGTCGACCTCTCCCGTGTAGACCTCGACGCCGTCAGCGCCGACTACGCGCTCGAGTGCTTCGCCTCCGGTAAGGCAGTCAGCGCCGCCTCTGCGCCCGCGCCCACCGCGCGGCTCTTGCTTGATCGGTGAGTTTAATCTTCTGGTGGCTGACTGCGCCTGCACGCGCTTGTTTTGATCAATCCAGGCACGCAGTTTGATGCTTCGGAGGCCACGAGGAGGTACTTCGAGGAGAGGACGTACCCCATCATGGTATGGGGTGAACTGATCACTCGAAATTTCCTCTCCATTTTCATCGCCATGTTCGATTGCTTGCTTGTCCCTGAGCCTGGAACGAGTCGTGTTTAATGAGCTCAGGTTTTTGGGAGCTCTGAGAGGACGGGAGCTAGACACTGACAGCTGGTTTTCTAAATTCTGTAGTAACTCTTAAGAGATTTCTCCCTGCTTGTGAGCTTCAAATGCAGTGTAATTACTGCAATAAGGACACGAAACAACATTAGTCTGACTCCACGTAGGCTATACTAGAGTTGAATGGATCCACCTTGACTACTCTTTCAAGTATTCCACCAAAAATTGTCAAGCCACTGCAAACATGGTATTACAATTTAAAATATCTGTACATGCCAGTGCATAAGCAGCTAGCTTCTATATATTGGCACCTAGGTCTGCAATCACCAATGAACTCAAATTGACGAATTATAGCCTTAGATTAAATACTGATTCAATTTTGTTTTTTCTATAATACCTAACTAAACGTATTGAACAGATCGGGTCACCATCGGGCAACTCCTATTTTCTTCTGACGAGGCCTGAACTATCTGACAGCCCTCCAAATGAAGCAGCACCTGGCGTCGGGTTCCAAACAACAGCACAGGAGAGCCCAGATTCAAGAGGGCAACAAAAAGATTTCTTCGAGTCTGCTGTTAACATTTCAGGAACAGACTATGGTGCTGAGGATGTTAGTTTGGCAGATATTTCTCCTCAGCATGTAGAGCAAGTGGTTGATCTTTCTCTAGGTTTGTCTAGCTTAACCACAGGTAGGAACTTGTACATGATTCGTTTGTTCTTTGCTCTTATTTTTCTTTGGATACAGCCCCCAGTATTGTAGATATATGATAGTATATAGATTAGTTTCTACTTTTTTTTTACCATTTTTCTAGGCAGATCAAGTGGGTCGGGAGAACTTAATTTGTTTTCTTGGAACTTATTCTGTACTTTCCTTTTTCACCCTCAAGAACTCTCTGATGATGATATAAGAGAAACGGCTTATGAGGTCCTTCTCGCTTCTTTATTTGTCAGGTAATTTTTATTGAAGCATCGCTTCTTTATTTGTCAAGTAATTTTCATTGAAGCATATGTTGCTAGTTTTTTTTGCATCAAATATTTGTTGCATATTCTTATACAACTTTGCATTTACTGCTCTAACTATGCTTCCTTGATAATATGTAACTGACAGTGGAAAAATACACTTCTCTGAAGAAAAAAAAGAAAAGAAGCCAAAATTTTTGAAGGGTCTAAGAACGAAGACGGAAGGAACTAATTCGTCACCTCAGATGGAAAATAATTATGCACACATTCTTGATTTGATCCGAGTTCAAATGGAGGCAAGATCTCATGCGCAACTGGTCATTTCATACTTTATAGATTTGCTAGCTGGTTTTTCATTGCTACTGCAAGCTGTCAAGATTCTTGTTGATATGCATGACAAATGTTAGTTTTGTACCTCTTTCATATTTCTTTGCTGCTAAGAGCCTGAGAATCAAAATGTATTATGATCCAAGGAAGCAAAGTTCTTAGCGAAGACAAGCTGAAACACCTCTCTCTTTCTCTCTCTCTCCCTCTGTCCTTTTTTTACTTTATAATTTCCTTTTCAAGACACCACTTTCTTTGCATTTACAGTCTTTAAGACAGACTCTAGATTTTCAGTCAATGTTTCTAAAAAATGATGTTTTAGATCACAAACTTAAATATTAGTTTTCAAGTTGCTATAATGTTTGCTGTGGAAGTTTCCCTTGCTGTACATTAAAAAAAAACTATGATGTTCTTGTGGGTTTCATATCTAGCCTAACTCAACTTGCTTGAGACTTGGCTTTGTTGTTATTTTTTAAACATGAGGTTAGGAAACAGGTTGGCGAGGTCTCATTAAATAAAACTCTTCCAGATTTCAGAATCTATGGACATATTGACTAAACGAGCTTTAAGACATATCAGTTCGAAGATGGTGCAAGGATGGCTTGATGTGCCTTGCATATCATTACAGCTCTTAAGTTCTGTTGGCAAACTTGATTTCCCAACAGAAAGATTACGTGTGCAATGGCAGAGAAGACAGGCAAGCAGCTCAGTTGTCTCTTTTTACAATATGAATGTCTGTCTTAACTATATATTATGACTGCTGTCAGGCAAATGTTCTTGAAGAATTACTTCTCTTCTCAGTATCATGTGAGAGTGACATGAGTGAAGCACTGCAGATAGTTCTCTCCAAGCTAAAAAATACAGAGGTGAGAACTATCATCCTATTTCATATTATTACATATTATCGTTACTTGTCTAGAAGACACAAGAAATCTGCCTAATCTTCTCCATGGACTAAGAGTCCTAATTTTGAGTTCATTCTATATGCATTTCTAACTGTTTCAGGACTGGGTTGTGAGTGTTCCTGAGGGGCGCGTGGAGGTCTTGACTATCGTTGAAAGATACAATGCAAAACTTACTGCCGTGTCAAAGAAGTTCGGCCTTAAAGATGAGAATTACCATTGGACCCATAGTTATCACTTTAATTTTAGGTTATATGAGAAGTTACTTTGCAGTGTGTTTGATATTCTTGAAGATGGACAGCTTGTAGAGGTTTGCTTTTCTTTACTCATCAGATGTTAATATCTCCCTTTTACTGCATAGCTGAAGTGTTCTTGCACAAAAAGATGCAATTGATTCGATGATCACATCATGAGTTTCTGATTGGTTTACCTAATTTTACTACCAGGAGGCTGATGAAATTCTGGAAATAGCAAAACTTACCTGGCCAATACTGGGCATTACTGAGAAGTTGCATGATGTCTTTTATGCTTGGGTTCTTTTCCAGAAGGTCTGTTTATTACTATAATCTGTTCCTTCTCCTTTTGGAATTACACCTGTTGTCCCTTTTCTGGATAGGTTGAACTAATGAATTATGAAGTTGTGACTCGTCCGTCATATTCTCTACATCTCTTGCTGCAAACCCTGTAGAATTTTTATAGGTGACAGGCATTGCAAATCAGTTACACTAAAACCCATAATAAGTCCTAATATTCAACTGCTTTCCTTGAAATAGAGTTAAATTCAATGAGTAACACTGCTTTATACGATGTACTAGCTAGCTCGTTTGACAAAATTTGGAACGAACATTTCTATACAATGATACTTTCTTTTGAACTTGTGACTATGAGGTCACGGGTTCAAGTCCTAGAAACAGCCTCTTGCAGAAATGCAGGGAAAGGCTGCGTGCAAAAAACCTGAAGTGGTTGGGCCCTTCACCGAACCCTGCACAAGCAGGTGCTACGTGCACCGGGCTGCCCTTTATACTTTCTTTTGAACTGAAAGGATTACCTTCCTATATTCAACAAAATCAATTCTTTTGCTCCCCATAGTTCATGTCTTACTGGGAGACCTTTGTTCCATTCATTTAAAATGACCTTGACACCTGAGTATTTATTAGTGTTTCTTTTTTAGTACCTTTGAAATACTGGCTCTTATGATTATTTCACTTCCATTCAGTTTGTTCAAACCAGCGAGATTCTTCTACTGAGACACGCAGGCATTCAGATACAAAAACTTCGATTGCGTAAGGAGGTTAAAGAAATCGAACTGTATACAAACAGCTTAATTTGTTCCGTTGATGCCTGTGACAGCAACAGCGCTCTAAATTTGATTGACAGCACGCTTCATAAAATATATGTTTGGTGCTGCAGACAGCTAGAGAATTATCATGCATACTTCAATAAGGTTTGTTCTGCACCCTTGACTGGTACCAAAAATGTTAAAGTTTTTTTGTTCCCCATCCATCAAAGCATTATCTAATTTGGGGGAGCGTCTTCCTGTTTCAGTAAAGTGATTAAGAGATTATGTTGAAAAAAATGAAGTGTATTGTAGTTTGGACATGCTTAAAAAATGAGCTTATCAGATTACCCCTCACCAATCCTATTTCATCAATGGATCCAACTGTTTGAACTTTTAACTTGGTTTCGACAATAAATTATAATCCATGCTTTCTTTGCAAGTTTATTGTGGACCAAGCATCTAAACACAAATCATAATTCCATGTTGTATCCATATTTGCTAACTTGTTGCCACAAAAGCATAAATGTTTCAAAGAACTAAGAAGGAAGATGCAGATGTAAACATGGTGTCATTTATTATTGCCTAAAAACTCAAGTAATGAATTTACAAAAAGTAATTACTACCTCAATGATGTGACTAATTTGTATTACAATTAGGACAGCTAAGAAACTAGACAATAAAATTAATGTCGATTTGGAAAGAAAGGTAATGCTGATTCTCCTTGATTGCTTGCATTGATGAAAGTTACAACCTTTTTTGATCAACAACGGCAAATATTGCTAATGATATTCAAACTTTCTTTGACCTGATTTCCTGCAACAGAATAACTGCTCAATCTTAGAGGCCATGCTGAACTTGGTGTTGCATTTACCGTCAAACCCCACTGAGGATGGTGGTGATGAATCCAGGGTTAGATTTCTTATATCTGTGGCTCTGTTCTGTAATACTTGTATAATATATTTACAAGGTCACCCTTACTTTACTTATATAGGGACATGTTTTGCGTTAGAGAAAATACTGTTTTGGTTATTGAATAGAAATGTATAAATTAGAAGTTAAGTAATAATTAGAATATTAATATTCATATCTCACATTACTTATGTAAATACTTCTCTTGAGCTCTGCGCAACTAATGATCAAACTGTGGAAGTCATCTAATCCCGCAGACCTTTTGTAATATGTAATATATGATCTCCATGCTACCCTCAAGTAAGGAAAGTTTTATGAACAAAAATTGTAATAACCATTCCAATATTTTATGTGGCTCATGCTCACCAGGTCTAAACCAAACAATTCCTCAGTTCGTATTGGAAATTGGACTTATTTAGTGGAGATTACTAGATCGTTCCTTAACCAATTTCTTAAACATGCATGGATATTAAAAAAAAGCTCGACTGGTGGGGGTGAGATAGCCCCCACGGCATTTCAATGAGAAGAAGCTCAACTTTTTCCTGTTCGAGAAAACCCCTGAATGCCGGCATCATCCTATAGGGCCGTGCAAATACTTGGATCGGAAACATCATTCAAGTTGGCATTGTCGCTACTATATTTCAGGCTGCCAGCAATTTTTTTTTTTAATTCCACAAATTGCTCGCGCCAGGATTTGAACCCTGCTGGGATGCCACACATGTGCTGTCAGTTTGCAAATGCATGGATACTAATTATGATTTCCATAACAAGAGATGTTGAACGTCAAAAATTCATTGCTGTGGGATCATATCCTCTTTGTTGATGGAATTCTTGATCCATAAAGTGCTTAATATTGTTTTCTGATGCTACCTTTGAAATGCTGTGCTTTGATCGGTTTTGGATTGATTTCAGCTCATTGAGAGTCCAATTGGAAGTACATCGGAATCTAAGTGGATCCATTTACTCGTTGTCAGATCTATCCAAGCTGCATATAAGCAAGTGAGTCGCATCAATTGTGTGTGTTCTTTAAAATGTACACTCGTTAGCAAATTATTAAATGGTGTAGTGATTTCTTGAAATTCTGTTATGCTTGATTAGGCCCTTATTACATCAGATGGCCTATCAAAAACAGAATTTAAGCATCCATTGACAATTCTTGCAAATGGGCTGAAGTTAATGGCAGAAAAAGAATGCACTGCATTCAGTCCAATACTTAACAAGTATTATTGTGAAGCTCAAGAACTAGCTCTAACTCTTCTACACCTGCTGTTTGGCCAACAAGTGGTTAGTCTAATTCCTTTTCCAGATATGACATGTTTATTCTGGGGACTTGCGACTTATGTTTAGTGTTCCTGTTGATGGCAAGGAGCTGTTCTTGGAGAGGACGGATCATTTGGGAGACTCAAAAGAGGTACTGGCAGCATCGAATAGTTTTGAGCTCTTTATAGCTCAGAAGCTTAACTCGTTGCATGGGGAAAATGTCAGGTTTTCATTCTCCAATTACTTAAAGCCATACATGGTAAGGCATGATGCTTTTCTTTATTTTTTTAAAAAATATTTTTAACAGTAAGCTTAACTGTACCACAACGCAGACCTA
The DNA here is from genome assembly GCA_001602315.1 of Zoysia pacifica. NCBI lineage: Eukaryota > Viridiplantae > Streptophyta > Magnoliopsida > Poales > Poaceae > Zoysia > Zoysia pacifica. The sequence continues at coordinate 35,633 of BCLH01001416.1, read as the reverse complement.
CAACATTCTCATTGCTCCCCAGTGTCCACACAACATATCGTACCTTATGTTCGTCACTGGGACAAACCTCCATGAATAATCTCAACCTATCTTTAGATAATATGTGGCTTAATTTTTTGGATTTACGATACGATGGACACATTTAAATTGGCATCTGAAATTTCAACAGATAAGTCGCTTTTCTTCACCGCTTATTCTACAATGGCTGCACACTCAACATGAAAATGTCATGGAGTGGGCAAAGCGTACAGTTCAGATAGAGGTTTGTTACTCTATAGAAAATTCACTTGTTCCCCTTTTCTTCTTCCTTTTCATCTGCCTTTATTGTTCACCTATTTGTTTAATGCAAAGCCCACATTTTTTTTAATCTTCTTAGGATTGGGAGCCTTTATCAGCTCATGAGAAACAGGCAACATCTGTGGTTGAAGTATTTCGGTTTGTGGAGGAGGTATGCTTTTCGTTGACATAGAATGGAGTTTCTGCATGATATTTAACATTCCTGTGACCAAAAAAGGGAAATAGAAACACAGTTTTGAATGTTGATATGGTGTATAATTCACTAATAAATGTTTTGATTACTTGCGGCCTTGTTTGATTCTAATCGCACGCTGAACATCTGAAATTCCGGCGGGTTGTGCAATTTCTCCATTATAACTTTTCTCCATTTATTTTTTTTGGCTCAGTATATTGATTTGAAAAATTAAAATAATGCTATGTTGTATTATTGTTCATTCAGGTGCTTATTATGTACATATATTTGTTAATCATTATAATTCTGGTCTTAATTTGAGTGTTTGTTTTTATTGTATTATTATGTACAGACCATTGATCAGTTCTTCAGTGCGAACCTTCCTCTGGATGTCGTTCACTTGCGAAGTCTACTAATCGGAATCACTAGCAGTATTCAAGTCTATTTGCTTCACATTGAAAATCAACAAGGTATGTGTTTTTGGATAGAAACAGATGCATTATTATGGACCATTTTTTTTTGTTGTTGTGATGTATTAGCTGCTGCTACGCAAACTCCTCTATAGGTACCTATTAAACACATCTCATGTTCTAAGATTGCCTTTCTCAGTTTTTGTTACGACATTGTGTTGTTCAGTTTTTCTTTCCCGACAAAATAGCAGGCAGTGGTGTTGCAAATGATTGTTCCTCACCTAGTGATTTATGCAATCAGTTTATTCAAGTGTAAATTCTGAGAGCAGTGGGTTAGCGTCATAACAGGTCATCCATAATCGTGGTCAGAAACCTGAACATATGCATTGCCACCTCTGTCTCATAAATACTTATTCTTCATACTTTGAATTGTTAAGTACTGGACTTGCTTTTGGCATCTGATTAAGTGGGCTATCCTTGGGTATACTTAAGAACCTAGGCTTATGAACTCTTTCAAAAACAAGGACTGTAATTCATTGTGTTGTCTTACCTCCATGTGCTTCTTCCCTGTTGCAGTTTCTGGATCTGTCTTATTTCCTGCTGCGCCCGTCTTGACACGCTATACAGAATCTATTAATCCGTTTGCAAAGAGGAAACTTATAGAGCGTACAGTTCCTGAAGAAAAGGTGGCTACTAAATTGAACAACTTGACAGTGCCTAAATTATGTGTGAAACTAAACACACTTCAAGTGAGTTTTTGGCAACTTTTTGCTTACCTTTCCAATTGGTTTTGTAATTGTTTGAGAAGTTTAAGAGTTTAACGAGTGGATCATTTTAAATGGTACACATCTGTGATTATTTGTTGTTACTGTTAGTGCAGTTAGGTTTATGTAACAAGTCGCAATCAAATAGCCAATATTGTTATGATCGTACACAAAATGTTTTCTCAATAGACTCTGAATCAATTAAGAGCAAACTAAGAACTGAGGATGGTGTTCCTGGAAAATTTGTCAAAGAAGTATGTTGTGTACTAGGATTATTAAATCTATTGGGGAGGGAGGGAGTGTGTGTGGGGGGGGGGGGGGGGGGGGAGGAGTATCTAAAACCTTCAAATATATCAATAGAATTATTTAACGATGTGGTAATTACAGGAAAATTACTAAGCTTTCAGCTTAATGCGCAAAAAATATTTGGCTAAATCATGTCCTCCAAATAGATATGGTTGTCTGAATACCAGTCCTATAATGGGCATACTGAATGTTTAGAGTTTTATTTACAATGGTTTGAGATGGTAATTGATCATATTATTTTTATTAATATTTAAGTCTTCTATCCAGTTTACTCAAAAGGGTGCTGGCTCCAATATTTATATGGAATATTTTATTCTTTAAATGGTGCAGTTTATCAGGAATCAACTTGATACCATAGAAGAGGGCATCAAACATTCCTGGGTCTCTGTCCTGTCAGGTAATTCTTTTTCTGAGCTCATTCTTCTTGATTCCTCCTTCAGTGTTTTTTTTAATACAATTTATTATTCTAATATATATTGGCCAACAATCTGGAATAAGCGTTACTTATTCCATTCGACCTTCTTGTGATTGGTTTTCACAAATTCTTGTTGAGCTGAGTTCTATACAACTCAATGAGTTAATGCACTGGGGGCTTTGTACAGTTTGGTGGTTTCAGTTTTGGTATTCATATTTGGGTATCCTTGATTTTAAGAGTGTTAGAGATATGTGAATATATCTCTATTTTCTGTTTCTCTGAGGGGTTCTTTGTATATTTCCCTCACCTGTACCTCTATATATTGAGGCTCTTGGCCTTTTTTATGAATACAAGTGCTATTCATAACAGGGTATTAGAGTCTAGGAATTTTTTCTAAATTCCTAGGGTTTCGTTCCTCTCCCAAGTTCTTGTTCCCGTAGCCGGCTTCCTCTTCATCGGCTGCTCCTCCAGTTTCTTTTTGCCGGTTCCCCACCACCACCTGCATCGATCTCAATTGGTAGATCGGTCTCTCCTGATCGATCCGCCTCTACATCGAGATCGATCCGCCTCTACTCCATCGATCGAAGTCTTCGATTGCATGAGATCGATCCGCCTCTGGTGGCCGCGCCTGATACAGGAGACCCCGACCGGAGCTCTCCTCGCCTCGCTCGGATCTCATTGCCCTCGACGACGCTCGGATCCGGCCGCCCCCGATCGGAGCTCGCCGCCGTCGCTCGGATCCGGCCGACCCTAGCCGCCTT
>BCLH01001416.1:3331-32498 GCA_001602315.1 Zoysia pacifica | reverse complement strand
CGTCGCTCGGATCCGGCCGACCCTAGCCGCCTTCGCCCGGGTCCGGCCGCCCTCGACCGGATCTCGCCTCCGTCACCCGGATCCCCCGCCGCCGTGGCCGGATCCACTGCTGGATCCGCAGCGCCACTACTGCATCCGCGCCGCCGCCACTGACTTCGACTCTTCGATCGATCTGATCGATCGGTGTCGTGGGCCTGTTTCGGCCTGCTAGGGTTAGTTAAATCTAAAAAAAACTGCGCACATTTCAGCGCTTGCTGCGATATCATCTAATCGTTGTCCTGTGTAGCAGCAGGTAAAAAAAAAAAACTTAGCGCCGCTTTTCCCTTGCGCTCTCGCTGTCATCCGCCGCTGCTCATCTTAGTGCTCTCGCCGTCGCTATGACTCAGTCGTCACCATCTTCAGGCGGGGTTCCTGTTCTGCGGTGTCCGGTGGTTTTCAATGACACCAATTACTGCGGATGGGTACCTCAGATGCGCATTCACATGCGCGGGCTTCGCTTATGGGATTTTCTCACTGGGGAATTCTACTGTCTAGCTTGTCCGCCGCCTGTTGGGTCTCTTGTCTTCCCAGAGAAGGCTACAGATGCAGAGAAAAAGCAGCTCACTGATGACTATGATGATGTTCAGGCTTCTTACGAGTCTCAGCTCGGTGCTTACAGGATGTGGTTGGATGAGGATGCTCGTGCTTCTTCCATTCTCACTGTCAGTATAGAGGATCGTTTTGCCGCAGAGATCGTGGACTTTGAGACTACACACCAGATGTGGGATTTTCTTCGTCGCCAATATGAGCCCTCAGGTCAGTCACTGTATATTGCTACGCTTCGTCAGGAGCATCTTCTGCAGCAGGAAGATGCCTCAGTGGAAGACTTTTATGCTCAGCTCTTCACTGTTTGGCGTCAGCTTGATGGTCTGTCTTCGCCACTTTCACCTAGTACGCGTCAGTCATGCCAAGATCAGCAGTCTGCATTGGAGGTTTGTCGTCTTTGAGTTTTTGACCAGGCTGCGTGCTGAGTTTGAGCCTATGCATGCTCGGCTACTTGCTCGTCACTCTTATGTTTCTCTGATGGATGCTCTTGCTATTCGTGATGAGGAGACACGTCTTAGTAATGCTGGTTTTTTGCAGTCAGCTGCAGTTTTGTCTGCTCGGTTTGCCTCTCGGTCTCCTACTGCTCTCCCAGTTGTGTTAGGAGCTTCAGCTCCTTCTGGAGGAGGGGGGCATGGTCTTCATTGTGATTACTGTGGTAAAGATAGACATGTTATAGAGTACTGCTTCAGGAGGAAGAAGGAACAGACACGTGCTCGTCGTTCTTCACAGGGGTCTAGCTATTCTGATATTGCAGGTTCTCAGAGGAGTTCAGCTGGTTCTGAGACACAAGAGTTTCTTAGTTTTCTCGGTCGCCTTGTGGCCTCTACGTCTGTTGGAGCTGCTGGTTCTGTGACTCAGTCATCTACACCTACAGGTTCTGCTGCTGCTTCACATTCTTCTGCTCAGGGACCACCTTCTACTTCAGATATTGCTCTTTGTATTTTTGACTCAGGTTCTTCTTTCTATCTCACTTTTCTTTGTTCTCCTTCTAGTTATCTTTCTGTTTATACTGCTGATGGTTCCTCTCTTCCTGTTGTGGGGCAAAGGACCTTTCTTACTGACTCCTTTTCTGTTTCTGATGTCTCTCATGTTCTTCATTTGACTAAGCAATTGATGTCTGCTGGCCAGATTACTGACCATAACTATCGTGTTATTCGTGATTCTAACTTTTGCTATGCTCAGGATCGCACACGGTCGCGTGGTTGGTACTGGCCCCCGTCGTCGTGATTCTCAGCGCCTTTGGCAGCTTGACTGGCTACGTGTTCCTTCCGCTGCGCCTGTCAGTCATATTGCTTCTGTCTTGGCTACTTCATCGACGTTGTTTTTTGCTCAGTGGCATCATCGTTTAGGTCATGTGTGGTTCTCGTTTGTTCACCTTGATTAGTCGTGGTCTTTTAGGTCCAGTTTTTGGTCGTGAGTCCTTACAACAATGTCAGAGATGTCGTTTGGGAAAGCAGATTCAGCTTTCCCATCATTCTAGTGAGTCAGTGTTTGAGCGTCCTTTTGATCTTGTTCATTTAGAGGTTTAGGGTCCGGCTCCCTTTTCCTCTAAAGGGGGTCATAGATTTTATATCATTTTTATAGATGATTTTTCTCGCCACACTTGGATCTACTTTATGAAGCATCGTAGTGAGATTTTATTCATCTATAGAACGTTTGCAGGTATGGTTCGTACCCACTTTGACATTTCTATTCGTGTTTTTCGTGCGAATTCTGCAGGCGAATATCTGTCGGACGCTCGTAGCCATTTTCTTTCTGAGCAGAGCACCCTTGCCCAGTTTTCCTGTCCAGAGACTCATGCTCAGAATGGTGTTGCTAAGCGTAAGCATCGTCATCTCTTTGAGACTGCTCGCGCTCTCATGCTGTCTTCATCCGTCCCTTCTCATTTTTGGGCTAAGGCTGTTTCTACCGCCACTTATCTAATTAACATTCAGCTTTCTTCTGCTCTTCGGGATGGGATACCTTTTGATTGTTTTTGTGGCAAGACGCCTGACTACTCCAGCCTTCGTCGTTTTGGCTGTGCGCTATGTGTTGCTTGCTCCTCGTGAGCGCACAAAGCTGACTGCTCAGTCCGTTGAGTATGTCTTCCTAGAGTATAGTGTTGAGCATAAGGGATATCGTTGTTGGGATCCTGTTGCTCATAGGATGAGGATGTCTAGGGATGTCGTTTTTGATGAGTCTATACTTTACTATCCACGTCCTTCGACTGATGGTTCTCCTATTTCCTTGGCTGAGCCTGTCTTTTTTACACTTTTCTGATGCTCCTATTGCGTCTTCACCTTTGGTGTCTTCTTCTTTGGCACCTCTTCCTGTGGCGTCTTCTAGAGATGCACCCACCTTTACTGAGAGTTTGGTAGCTCTTTCTTCGAAGCCATCTGTTGTGGCTCCTGATTATACTATGAAGCCATCTGTGACTCAAGTTTATGCTAGGCGGGTCGTCTCGTTTGATGCTCCACCTCCTTCTGAGCCTTGTCTGATGTGTCTTCTCCCACTGATACATCTTTGACGGCTCTTGAGCAGCCTTCTCCTTCTGATCTTGACCATACCTCTCTTGGACGTGGTCATCGTATCCGGAAGCTCACTGACTTCTACACCCTGGCTGCTTATTTAGCTTCAGTCCTTTCTGTGCCACATTTTTATCGTGATGCCATTCTTCATCAGGAAGGGCAACATGCTATGGCGGAGGAGATTGCTGCTCTTGAGCGTACTGGTACTTAGGATCTTATTCCACTTCCTTCACATGTTCGTCCTATCACGTGTAAGTGGGTTTACAAGGTCAAGACCCACTCTGATGGTTCACTTGAGCGATACAAGGCTCGTCTTGTTGCTCGTGGTTTTCAGTAGGAGCATGGTCATGACTATGAGAAGTTTGCGCCAGTTGCTCATATGATCACTGTTCGCACTTGCTGTTGCCTCCGTTTGTCAGTGGTTCATCTCTCAACTTGATGTCAAGAATGTATTTTTTAATGGTGAGTTGCAGGAGGTTTACATGCGACCACTACCTGGGTATTTTGTTCCTGAGGGTATGGTTTGTCGCCTTCGTCGCTCTCTTTATGGCTTGAAACAAGCTCCTCGTGCTTGGTTTTAGTGTTTTGCGTCAATGATTATGGCTGCTGGCTTTTCTGTTAGTAATCATGATCCTGCGCTCTTTGTTCACACTTCAACTCGCGGTCGGACTCTTCTTCTTTATGTCGATGACATGATTTTCACTGGAGATGATCCTTCCTATATTGCTTTCGTTAAGGCCCGTCTCAATAAGACATTCCTGATGTCAGATCTTGGTCCTCTTCGATACTTTTTTGGGATAGAGAGATCTTCCACTCCGGAGGGTTTTTACTTATCTCAAGAAAGGTATATTAAAGATCTTCTTGATCGTGCTTCTCTGCAGATGATAATACTGTTGAGACTCCTATGGAGCTTAACGTCTGTCTTCGTACCACTGATGGTGAGCCTCTTTCGAATTCCACACGATATAGACACATTGTTGGGAGTCTCGTTTATCTTGGTGTCACTCGTCATGACATTTCGTACTCTGTGCATACTTTGAGTCAGTTTGTCTCTGCTCCTACCCAGATCCACTATAGCCATCTTCTTCGATCTTCGTGAAACTATCTCTAGGAGGTGGTTCTTCTCTCGCTTCAGCTCCTTACAGCTCCAGACGTATTTTGATGCTACTTGGGCTAGTGATTCCTCTAATCATCGCTCTCTTTTTGTCTACTGTGTTTTTTTTGGTGGTTCTCTCATCTTTTGGAAGACTAAGAAGTAGACAGCAGTTTCTTGTTCAAGTGCAGAGGCTGAGTTGCTGGCTATGGCTCTGGTGTCAGCAGAGGTTACTTGGTTGCGGTGGTTGTTTGAGGACTTTGGTGTTTCAGTGTCCGTTGCTACTCCTCGTTTGACCGACAATACAGGGGCTCAGTATTTCTCGTGATCCGACGAAGCATGAGCTCACTAAGCATGTTGGTTTGATGTTTCTTATACACGGGCACAGGTTCAGAATGGGATTGTTGCTCCTCGGTATGTGTCTTCAGAGTTGCAATTGGCTGATTTTTTTTATGAAGGAACAGACTGATTATCAGCATAGATTTTTCCTCTCCAAACTCAGTGTTGTTGATCCACCATGAGTTTGAGGGAGGTGTTGGAGATATGTGTATATGTTTTTATTTTTTGTTTCTCCGAGGGGTTCTTTGTATATTTTTCTCACCTGTATCTCTATATATTGAGACCCTTGGCCTCCTTCATGAATACAAGTGCTATTCATAACAAAGAGTACCAAATAATTTGGGTATTTTCTTTTTGTTATATCTGTCTTGTATCATTGACTTTTCAATTTTATGGTTGGCGCAGAGTTGGCACAAATGCAACAGCGCTTAAACAGCTCCTTACCAGGGACTATATATAGGCCCATCTCTATCGAGAAGCTCGAGAAACGTTTTATGTCATGGACATTCTAGACTTTATAACAGACTGCAGGAAAAACTCGTGCTGCAATTATCTTCGGTTGTCAAATTAACATAGGTTGCTGCAGTGCATTGGAAATTGGAATACTAGTCTAATATTTTTTATGTGATACTTGAATCAGAAAATAACTTTCAGTATCTTTTTTCATGGTGATCTTCATAAGAGCTGGCAGCTAATTTTTAATCTTGTATGTTTGCAGATAAACTTTTCCTTCAGGCTTACAGGATTAGATAGAATAGTTTATTAGCTTTTGTAGGGAAATAGGTCTATTAATTTGATAGATTTGTTTGTTAAGTTTAAACAATCGGCAACTTGATTTTGCCAATGTAGAAGTAGTTTGCCCCCCCTTCTCAGAGCTCTTTGTACAGTTTTTGCTTCACCAAAAAAAGTCGCAAATCATTTTCATGTGAATATTGTAAGATGAATGTTGCTGATGTTTTGATAAATAACTCTTTTTGTTCCTGTACTGCTGCTGCAGCTGCGAGATTGTTAGACTACTTATCTTGTATGGCTAGTGGAAGAGTTCTTTCAAATAATTCTTCATCATCTGATGATTTGGTCGATGAGTTGTTTACAATATTTGATGATGTACGAATGACTGCAGTGAACATAACTGACTCAATCCTGAAGTTTATTGGTGAGCTACTATTCAGTTTCTGCACTGTGCAATTTATGCATTAATTTTATTAGGAGGTAAACCCAAGAGCTAATATGTTAAAGGTGAGTGTGGAACCTTATAGCAAACTGACAGTAGATCAGTTGGTTAAAGCCTCCATCGGGTGTGCAAAATTTGTGGTATAAAAATATCCACTCACCACGCCCCATTTATCTGGTCTGATACGAGCTGTAGGCCTCATGTATGGGTGGCTCAAAGCATGAGTTAAGGCCCGAAACACAAGGGGTGCTGGCTCCATGAGGATGGGACCAGGGTTTGTGGATTCTCTCAGCCCCTGCTTTGCAGGTGCTTTTTCTTAAAAAGAATACATAGGAACGCTCTTACCGTCGGGGCCGAGTGTTGTTTTAGAAGGAAACCCTGGTTGACTAGGTGACATTTACCTCGAATGGTCAATATAAGCTCTTGTAATGGTAGTCTATAATAGAGTCAGTAATCATTTTCTGAACCAGGGCTAAGTTTCACCTTACGTCCAATGCTGCTCTTCAAATTATTGGCTGACCTGCATTTTCTTGTGCAAATCTGTCATCTAGGGGTGGTAACAGGCCAAGGATTTTAACTTAGCCTAATCAATGGTCGGGCCAGATTTGCATAAAATTTTGAATTAAATTTTGAAAAGGGCTCTAAACGGACTGTGAAAGGTCACCACCCCTATAAACATCAGGGTCATACATACTCCCTTATATGCTTCTTGGTTAAATAACTATGCTATGATCTTTAGATCATTAGGGGGAAAACATTTCCGAAAAGAAGACTGGATGGCATCGGCTTTGTTGAGGGAGAGTAGACTATATATCAGGAGACTCTTTTGATTATTATTCATCGAGTAATAAACCATGATACAATCCCTATCTATGTATAAATGAGATGACTCTTAAGAAACTAATTCGTACAACTAAGGTAACTAATAACATATTGCTTAGCTGGCTGACCTATGCCCATGCTAAATTATTAAAAAAAAATAAAATTTCTTATAGATCATATAATGGAAAATTTCTTATATTGCTGAAATACAACTTTGCAGGATCACGGGCTGTATTCTGGGATATGCGGGACTCATTTCTTTTCTCCTTGTACCGTGACAGCGTTGAAGGAGCACGCATGGAGATTTTTATCTCTACAATTGATCAAGTAGAGATATTAAATTTGAGATAATGTTATATTCAGTTAGTATATAGGTCCATGTTTTATGTTTTTTAATTGTTGAACTGACCATATCCACCAGGTTCTTGATCAAGTTTGTGATTGCATCGTTGATGTGTTAAGGGACCAAGTTGTGCTGAGAATATTTCAAGCATGCATGGTAGATATATCTAGCATATACTCTATTTTCACTGCTATTATTAGATTGTTTATGGCAGAACTCTTCATGTTGAGTTCTAATTAGGAAGGACTCCTTTGGGTTCTACTGGATGGTGGCCCATCCCGCGCATTTCTTGAGACAGATGTGGATTTGATGCAGCAAGATCTTGCTATGCTAAAGGTATGAAGTGCACAAAGAAACAAAAATAGCCCCCTAAAAAAGAAAAAATAAACACAGTGGCAAAGCTTATTGCCAAAAGTTGTCGTCTTGCAGAGACTGACCACATGATGAAATTATTTCTTTATCTTATGTTCTAGGATCTGTTTATAGCAGAAGGCCAAGGTTTACCATTGGATGTAGTTGAAAAGGAGGCTAAACAAGTTCAGCAGATATTGGATCTGTATATGCTAAAGGTCTGGTGTTATCTTTTTGTTTAGGTTTTACCAAAGAAAACCTCTGTAGTAACCAACTTGACACTGCCGCTGGTTTCCAGGCTGATGCAATCATTGAAATGTTGATAAACACAAGTAACCAAATGGCTCACCATCATGAAGTGACAAGTGATCGAAGAAGACACATGCATGATGCTCATACCCTTCTTCGAGTTTTGTGTCATAAGAAGGATAAAGTGGCCTCTACATTTTTGAAAATCCAGTACCATCTCCCAAGGTCTTCAGGTGAGACAAAGAGCATAGGGCATATTTGGTCTGAGTGAAGTAATGGGTCGTCTCACTCCTAAATTTCTTGTTTGGTTTGAGGAATGGGATGAGTTGATCCATCATTATCTCATCCCTCATAAGCACCTACCTAATACAAACATGCGCAATGTAGCCATCCTGCCAAAATTCATGAGATGATCTCATGATGGATCAATTCATGTAGGATTAATTGATTCCTCTAACCAAACAAGGCAATAACTTGTCACTTCTGGTACAAAATAAATGACGTTATGGACACCAAGAGTCATCGATACAGTACTTTGACCATGACTTACTAGCATTAAGTATATGCAAAATATAACAAAGCTGTAAGATTACGAACAACTGTAAGACAAATTGGCCAGTAAACTTCAACTGGAATATTTTAAAGGAGCGTAGATGTGTTGACTGCAACCCAAAATGATATTTGTCTGTGTGGGAAATAGCACTTGTAATGATAGAGAGGCTCAAGGCCCCTATATATACATGCACACAATATACACAAAACCCCTCAAGGAGAGGGAAAATACAAGAACACAAATACACTGCTAACAGTCTGTAGGGAGTATGTTTTAATGTTTCTCACCAGGGAGAAAGTAGATGCAATGTTATTCATCGCAAAGCGCATGCAATAATGCTACCTTGCTCTAGCTTACATACTTCTTACAGAGAATGAGAGTTTCAGACCTTGTTTGGACTTCACATCAAGTGTTTTGTTCTTCTGCATAACTAAATTTGTTTAGTTTTCAGCAAGTTTGCTTCATGAAATATCATCTGGATCTTTATTTTGCAGATTATGATGATATTTCTATAAAGGATGTGCCATGTAAAGCGCCTATCTTTTCAGAAATGCTGAAAGGTACCTCATTCAATTGGTCAGAAACAGGGCAACGAAGCTTTCGAATGATGAAGAAAAAATGGCAAGAAACCACTTGGCATTAAGATGCTCACGGATGAAATTCTGCTTATTTGCAGATTGCCTATTCCATATACAGCAGGTAAATTATAAATGGATAAAAATCCCATAGCTCCTAAATACATGCAGTACGCTATACATTTTCAGTGTATGCAATTGATCTGCATGATCCGTTATCATCCTTATAACCGGCTACTAACTCGTGCTCTTTTCCTCAGTGAGGAACACTATTCACTCTCGGGATGAGGCTTGGATTTGAACTATTTTCTCGGCGCCATGTTATGGTAACTGCAGCTGCCAGTAAGACCATTTCAACCATGTCTTAGTTTCTTCTTAAAGTTGGTTCTGTATGATGTTTTATTTCAGTTGCAGGCTTCTAATTTATTTTTGTAGGATTATGTGGTACTTAGAAAAGATGAAACTTAGTTCTCTTTGACATATGACACGGTGCATCATCCATACTAATGACTACGTTGGCTCATTTTTTAATTTGCAGTTATTAATTTATTGGTGAGTGCATTTGCAATGCATTGAGGAGTTGCAGACTTCACGAACATTCCTGCCCTATAGAGTTTATGGAACCTATGCCTGCAAAGCTGCATATGATGGTAGTAAACAGCCATTTTTGCCTAGTGATGAGACATTAACAGCAGACCTTTCTCCTATTGTTCTGCAGAAGAGATTGAAATATTTTAATTTAACTGATAGAAATTGTAGTAAGGAGGCAAGAAGTGCAAGATGCACTGACAAAACATCCAGATCCTTATCACCAACTTCTTCAATATACATAGCAAGAAGGTTTCATTGGCAACTTGAAGATAGGGGGCTGCAACAGGAGATGAAAACTGAATCTTCTTCAATAAGGGAGTGGGAGAAAAGAAATAAGTGTCATTTATTACTCCCTCAATGGTCCATGATATTTGCGAAAGCAAGAAAAATAACAACTTTCAGGTACCAGTCTCTCTCTCGGTTGTTACCAGTCTCAAGATCTCTTGGTACCACGGAAGTTGCATGCCCAAAAATTTTGTATTCCCTCAGTTCTAAAACTGTTGCCGTTAAGACAACAATTCTAGTACTTTACTTTCGAACTAAAATCCTTGTTCTAATGACTATTGTTCAATATAGAGGGAGACTCTGTTCCCTTGCACTGGATATGGAAGACTGGTTGCAGAGGACGCTGGGAGCAGACCCTCTGCCTGAGAAGGCGTAGGTTCATGAAAGAGATGCTTCCTGATTCCTTGAATACGGTCACTCCATTTACTGTCTTACAACAAAATTCTCGTCAGATGAAAGTTGTGATGTACAGAAACTTACACGATGGCAAAAATGATTGCTTCACTTTGAAGCTTGTTGGTTGAACTGTTTTTAGTTCTGGTATTCAGGCCATGCATGGCAATAGCGTTTCCTTTGCAGCACCACTGATTGTGTACACTGGCATCTTGTCGTCATGTTGAGAGGGAAAGCATACAGCTTGTTACTCTCGATTCCTACTGGTATTCAGAAGCTTTTTACCCTTGGCATGTATTATTGGTACTCCCACTGGTTTTATTTTATTAACGTCAACTAGTACAAAGTTACAGTAACGTTAATAAAATAAAGCTGGAGGCAGTATGCCTGGATCATTATCATCAGACACGCCAGCCATGTTTTCTCCCTTTAACACATGTTCAGAGAGTACGGCAGACCATTTGTTAGTAGCTTGGTTTGTCTAAACCTGTCCTGAGCAACAAGGCTATGACTATCATCATCATGAATTTCGAATTCTAAAACTCTCCATACAAGCTGAGACTACAACAAAGAACGCTACAGATTTCAATGGCCGTGGCGCGCGGTCACGAGACCGAGCTCTTGCGGCTACGTGATCGTGCGGCCCCCGGCCTCGCCGCCGCTGCCGCCGCTCGCACGGACAGCGCGAGCACGTCCAGATCAGATTGATCATTCCTCCTCTTCTTGTCCTCCCGCCCCCGCGCCGCGTGTCGCTCGTCGTCGTCTTCCTCCTCGTCTTCGCCGTCATCCTCGACGCCGTCCACGCCGTCATCCTCCTCGTCCCCGTCGTCGCCGCGGGACCTCTTGCTCCCGATCGCGACGCCGAACAGCATCGGCTTCCCCCCGGGGCCACCGCCGCCACCTCCTCGGTCGCCGCCGCCCTCCGCGTCGTCCTCCCCCTCGCCGCCGTGGTCGTACCGCGACACGAGGCGCCGCACGCCGTCGCAGAAGCTGCGCGCGCGGGCCAGCTCCCGCTTCAGGCTCGCGTTCTCGCGCCGCAGCCGCGCGTTCTCCTCCTCCAGCTCGGCCACCGCGCCGCTCACGCCCGCCGCCGCAGCCACCCCGCGGGGCGGCGAGGAGGAAACCGCCGGCTCCCCGCCGGAGCTCGTCGGCGGCGAAGAGATCGGTATCGCCGTCGGAATGCCCGGAACGGCCGCGGCGCCCGCGCTCGCGCCGGTCCCCTTCCGCCTCTGTATCCCGCCGAGCAGGTGCTTCTCCCCTCGCCGGAAGCAGTCGTTGGCGAACTCCCACCGGTCCGCCACCACTTTCTTGAAGCCCTGCACGAGTAAGACGCAAAGCTAGCTCGTGATTTCGATCTATCCAACCGAACGAATCGCTGGGTGTAGGAGCACAATGGGCGGGTACGCACGTAGGTGTTGAGTTGGCGAACGAAGGAGGAGAAGTTGCTGTGCTTGAAGTGCTTGGGGAGGAGGTCGCGCGCGAACTCGGCGGGCCGCCACACCACGAAGGCTGTGCCGGTATCGTTCCACGAGATGGTGTCGTCGGTGCTGGGGTCCTCCACCATCGCGTAAGTCTTCGTCAGGAACGGCGGCGTCCCCGCCACCGGCGACGCCATTGGTCCAGATGTTGGTTAGGAGCGCGGTGCTCGCGTTGCGAGGGGAGACGGGAGGAGGATGCGCGACGCAATTGTTTCCTCGGCAACGAAACGCGTCGACTTGGGGACGGGATTAGGTTGGAGATTAGCCGAGAAGCATCCAGCTGGTTCTAGAAGGTTCCCGCCCCAATCACTGACACGTGGCGCGGTTTCTAGAAAATTTTCGCTTATTCCTTGATGTTCTTTCTCTAGGCATATAAATTTTCATGCTTACAATATCACGAAAAATATAGTTTGCGTGCTGCTTTCGATGTCTAGTAGAAGATGGAAAAATATTGTACACCCAACATCATTCAAATTACCAAAGACGCTGAGACTCCATTGTTCTTATAAAATGAAGTTAATAGCTGGTTGCTAATTAACCATGCAGAGTCTGAGACAAGGTCGGAAACCATGAACCAGCGTCCGCATGCACGGCCTAATGTTGCTCAGCGCCTGAACCAGTGACCCGACCCGACGAAGAACACGCCATCATCAGTTCATCACAGCCGAGAGCTATGAGAGGATGACAACGCCTTAGGTCTGGGGTGGCACTCTTGGCCCAATACCGAGGGGATCGAGTCCCTGCACACGTACTGACATACAGAATGGCCTGGAAATTTAGCCCAATCAGCAGGCCGTGTCGCACTCGCATCCGGGGCCAGAATCGAGCCCGTGCACACAAACCTGGGGCAGGACGAGCGGCTCGGCGACGCCGCCTGCTCCGGGTAAACGCACGAGGCCGAGTTGGCAAGCTGAAGTGTTCACGCGCGTCGCGGGGCTGAGGAGGGCCAGGAGGCTCGTGCTTTGGCCGCCGGCATCCGGCGCGCCACGCTTGCGGATTGCCCACGCGATTTAAAAGTCTGACACGGCCAGAGCGGCAGGGCCCGTGGGCGCTTTCATCGTACAGGAGTCACACGGGTGCCAATGTGGCATGTCCCATGAAGCCGGCCGCACAGCAAAAATTTGCCAGAATGAGCTGTGACTGTCTCTCCTCGCATCGCAGTGGTCCATGACTCCATGTAGCTGTGCCTATCGCATCGCACCGCCGAGCAAAATTCGGAGGCCCATGCGCGGCGGGGACTGGAAATCGGGCGCCCAGATCCTCTAGACCGGCACGGGGGGGCCCGGCCACCAAAAACGGCAGATCCAACGTTGCCGCCACGACGAGCGCTGCTGCTGGGGCTCTGTTGGATCTGGTGCCACCCGTCTGTCCCCCGTCACCGCGACACCCCGCGACCGCTCGCCACGAACCAGCTCGTGCGCCTGCCTGCGAGGTGCCCATGGCAGCTCAACCGTGCCGCCGCGGACACGCCACCCGTTTCTCTTCTCCCCTTCCTTTCCGTCCTTCCCTGCGCGCTCTCGGAGGCCATGATCTCGAACGAGATCCACCCAAAGATCGCGCGGATTAAACAACGGGATCCGGCCGGGATTAGGATCGCCCGAAACGGCATGGCGCCTTACCGAAGCTGGAACCCTGCAATGCATCTACTAGAAGCTCACGTGGCCGCCGCTTTCGATGCCCTGGTGAGACGTGGTGTGCGGCAAAAGCGAAGCGTCGCAAGCAGTAGCAGTAGCAGCAGCAGCGCACTTGGATGCTCGTTGCGGCCTTGCCGCGGCAACGACGAGCAAGAAAGAAACTCTAGTGTATGCATGCACCCCGTTCCGTGGACCGGGTCTGCCGTCTGGTCGCACGTGGAGGAGACGTACGTTCTTTCTAGTGCCTGTGAGCGGCGATGTTCCGTGAGCGGTGTGAGGTCATGGAATACGTCGAGACCGATTAAGCTCAAAACGCAGCAGAGATAATCGTTCAAGTGGTTGCTGACCACGCATGTACTACACTCAAGTTGTCTTGACTGATTCTTCGTTAGTCACGGTTTTCCCTCCACGCTAGCTACGTACCCTGTGTTGACCGGCATTTGATAGTGCTAGTTCCAAGGTCAGCGAAGCTTGTGTCCACCATTACAATACTGTCACCAGGAAGCCTCTCAACGCACTACGAGTCGTAGTCTAACGACTCAAATCTGGAATCAGGCTTCTTGGTCAGTACGCTTTGCTCTTGGGGTGGTTCAATCTTCTGCCGAACTTCCTCCAGCAAATCTCAAAACACGCTCTGCGCTAACCACTCTTCTAGAAGACGAGGATGCACCGCGCATTCCCTGCTGCACCTGATCTGAAGCTATTCCGCGGACTCGCACACACTTGCGTCCTCGTCACGGGAAACCATCCATGGCCCTCTGCAAACATGCTACTGCTTCCGTTCCAGGATACAATGCGAGCCCTAGCGACCCACGAAAGACTAACGGATCATCATGCGCTGTGTGCGCAAATGAGCTGTCTCTGTGCCGAGATCGCATCTAGTATACCATGAACGGCGCTTGGTGACCAAGAGAGAGAGAGAGAGAGGCGAGATAGCTAGCAGGTCTGAAATTGTGGCGGGTCCTTGGACCAGCGTGTCCCCCAACTGCTGCTACAGCGCAAGACAGTTCGCACATGACACGTGCGCTGAGGAATCCTTCCATCCGTGGACAAAAAGCAGGCGACGTTTTACTGCATCTCAATAGCAAAAGCATCTTCAGATCTGGAGCAAGGGTGACCAGAATGTTCAGAGTTGAGCACTTTTCTGCACGTATGTACAGCGCAGCACCTTCAGATCCCTTCTACTGTTCGGGTTTACAGATTCCTCAGCCTGCGGCACGGTGCTAGCTTCATGTTCTGGCTTCGGTACTGCTTTTCTTTGAATTCTTTTAAAATTTGAGGAAATCACAGGCGTTTGATGAATTAAAAGCGTAAGCCATGACCTACGCAGATGGCCACTGAAGGAGGTCAGCGATGACCTAAGCTCGCGGCATGCAACATTTGAGCAAGGTCGCAACTTGACACATTTTATATGCTCATTTTTAAGCTCGCAGCCGTTGACTATAATAGTAGTAGTAGTAGTAGTAGTTATATTTTGATGTTCGTATATCCTGGTTCAGTTGTGGCCAGAAATTATTGTACAATCACAAAACTACTTGGTGGTTGTTTATTAATGGTTAAACGACAGAACTACTTTAGTTTATTCACGGCAAAAATTTTCAAGCTTTGTTAACAATTTGCATAAATCAATCTTAATAAGAGAGAAACTGATAAATTGCTTTAGTTTTTAATGGTCAAACGACAGAACTACTTTAGTTTTTTAACCGAACTGAAGTTTTATCCAAATCTAAATGTGTAAAATTGTGGCAGTGCAGACGTTTTAAAATCTCTGCAGTAGCAGTCACGCGAGGTAGCCAAGCAGAGAGTGTAGTGGAAGCACCAAAGCAGTGATCCAGGTTTGTCAGCATCACGTCACCATGACACAATCAGGACCTGAAGCAGATAAGAGATGAAAATTGATGGTTATAGCATGCATTGCGTTAGTCAATCATGCAGATTTGAGTAATCATATGCTTCACAATTAGGATAATCCCTCGTGGCCAATTGTTGAAATTTTGAGGTGATCAGTGATCGCCCTCCCTCGATGCAAGTAAAGCATCTGAATACACAAATGTTTTGATGTTTTTAGTGAGTTGAATCTGAAGAAGTCCTGACGAATGGCACGAAGCCCACATGCATCGGAAGCCTTCCCAGACCTAAAATAGCAGAGAGCTCACGCTCCAGAGAGTTCATGTAGTGTACTAACTGAAAATTAGTATTTTAGTTCTTTGGCACAAGAACAGATCATTGAGGATAAACAGTTTCAGTTATAGGTCTGACCTCAAATCATTGATAGATTGAGGACCAGCCCATTTTCATGATGCACAACTAACATGGCAGATCAATCAAAAGATCAACAACCTCAGGTCCCATAAGAATGACAATAATAACCTCTCGAGCAGCTTCATTGGGCCACACAAAACAGTTTATGATGCCAAACAGGAGAACAAGGCACCCACATCTGAAATAAGATAAAATTCAGACAAGACACATTTTTTCAAAAAATGAACGAATTTTGTATCTTTTGATCTAATATATGTTCCCATCTTGCTTCATGATACAAATCATACAATGGGAGAAAAATTTACACTGCTAAAACTAACACATCAGTGATACTATCTCAAGGAGGAATGAAAAAAAGAGAATGAACAAATCTGATCTACGCTGATATGCATGTCTTCTAAAGGCACAATGTACAGGGCCTGCCATGAACAACCACTGATGTAGAGATCTCTAGGGACCACCGGGTTGATTATATACATTGCTAGTACTTGTACAATTCAGCAGGAGCACCAAGCATGTGATGTCTTGTACCAAGAAACCAAACTGCACCAGCTTTGCTGGGCGCGCTGGTACTGATCTTCAGTCTATGTGAGGTACCAATGCTGCCGTACATTTCTACCAAATGCTCAAAATAATCACTGATGTATCGGTAAACCATAATTCTGGAAAGACCTAATCTTGCCGTCCCATCCTGCAGTAACTATCACTTGACCCCAGGAGTTTGATGTGCTCTGCAAACAGTTCCTTAGAACTGAGCAAGAAGCTAGAATTTCCTCTGGCCAAGTTGCCGAACTTTTGCCATTTGACTTAGGAGAGAACTCCAGATTCAAATTGAAAATATCAGTACCGCTTGAATTGCTCTTGATAGCCTTATTCAGGGACCAGAAATTATCTCCTTGTGGCAATATTTGAGAGGCCAAAGAAACGGGACATTTTGGTTCATTGCCATTCCATGCTATTGCAATAGCTGCATTGTTGGAGTGGAAGCGCTCTGAGGACCACATGGTTTTTGCATGTTTGCATGAAGATTCATCTTGGCTTTCATGGTTCCATACATAAACATTAGAGTCTTCACTAGCAGAGATTATATGTTGCCCATCTGCAGTGAATGTTGCCGACGCCTGGTAGGAACCACTTCGAAGTCCTGATTGAATTGAAATATGAGTTATTAATACATCTAAAAAAATAACTGGGTAGAGAAAGAGGACCGAAGCATTTGAGTTTACCACTATATTTCTGAGTCACAATGGTACCATCAAGTATTTTGATCTTTGAGTCAGCAGATGTGACCATTAATTTACTAGGATTGCTTGGACAGAACTGCCATGGAAATGATAAACAAAATCAGAACGTAGTACACAATAAAGAAAAACGAGTGATGAAGCTATCAAAAGAAATAAAAGCCTTCCTTGTGAAGATAACTACCTCAAAAGCAGTGATTCTTTTAAGTGAAGATTTCTTGTCGCCAGTAAGTGCAATCTGTGTTTCAAACCGCAGCAGTTTATCTGATTCAACAAAAGTGGTCTCAGTTAGCAAACACGGAGTATGATCAAAGTAAAAGGAAAAAAGGTACCTAAACAGTAGAGAACTAGATATTTCACATTTTTTTCTATTTACCTGATGCATCATAAAATCGACAATTCCCAGTAATAGTCCCAACCACTGCTCTCTGCATGATGTAATAGATAGGTAAGATATTAATTAAAAAATACAAAAGTAATAAAAAATAACTTCTGATGACAAATTAGTACTCATACCTTTCCATCGGGTCTGTAACAAACCGCTGTCACTATATCTCTAGTATCAGCCCAATCCACAACACTGCATCTTCTAATATTCCATACACGGATTTTGCCATCTATTGATCCACTGATGAAGCGATTCTCCTTCGTTGGATTAAACTGGACACAAGTCACTGCAGAAATAAATTGTGAGCTCGAATTTGAATGACGTTAAACTTTTTGAGGCATAATAAGAGTACAGGCTTACCAAAGTTGCTATGCAGGAAAACAGCTAGACATTTTGCAGACCCAATTTTCCACAAGCGAACAGTTTTGTCTGTTGATGCAGACAATAGATACTGCAATGCAGCATATTTAATCATCAGAAAGGAAAAGTTAAAAAAGAAGAGAGATTTGTAATCATCCAAGCGAACAAAAAAAAGATATTACTTTCAGCTGACCTTATTTTTAAACCATGAGAGGTCCAGTACATCACCAAAGTGGCCATGAAACTCATGCAATGGCTCCTCTGAAACCTGGAACACCAAGGTTGGAATCACAACGCAAACAGACTCAGCGGACCGCTTGAACCCCTTCACTTTGCATTTCTTCTCTTTGTCAACATTGACAGGAGCCAAGCCACTCTTGGGATCAGCTTTGAGGTAGACACAAGAAGGATCATCCATCGGAATACTGCAGTCCTCGGACTGCGTAATACCCCAGACCCTGACGACTCCGTCTTCACCTCCAGTTGCAAGAAACTGCCCATCAGGACTAAACTTCATTGTCAGGATGGCACCATCATGAGCCTTGATCACTTGGCCCTGATATACTGCTGACAATTCCTTCGACCCCTTCCGGTAGGAACGGACCTTGACCCTTTCATACATTCCACCCAAATTTTTCTGCTCACTTTCTGATGATGAGCTGGTGCTAGCTTCGTCCCCTCCATGATCGACGACGACCCCAGCCCCCAAGCCCAGCCTACGGAACCACCCTATTCTCCTCCTCTGGATCGCCTTGGGGACACCGGAAACCTTTCCGCTGCGACTCATGAGCCTTTGGATGAACGACAACGAACTGGAACTCCTGCTCATATTGCTGCTGCCGCCATCTCTGCTGGATCCACCGACGGAATTGTCATCCGAGGCACCACCCTCATAGCTCGTCGTCTCCTCCGACGACCAGCTCGACATCGAGCAGTCATTCTCGTCAGACTGCGACGATAATCTCCCGAACTCCGGCACAATCTCCTCCTCCTTCTCAACCTCACCCACGGCCACGGTGTCTACCGAACGCGGCTGTTGGGGGCTCGGGCTGCCCTCCAGGCCCATGCTTCTCATGAACCGCTCCCTCCGCTGCCACACACTGTCGAGGCGGCCGGACCACGGCAATGCGTGGCCGGGACTGGACGCCGGAGACGCCGTCAGCTCTTCCCGCGTATCAAAGAACGCTTCTTCCTCCATCTCCATCCTACTACAATCTACTAGCAATTCGCACCCCTCCATGGACAGGATCTCTGGGACAGGCGACTAGGCGAGGCACTGCAGAGGACCAAAAGAAACAGTGGGTGAACACACGTCTCAGAGAGAGCCCTTGTCCAATCCGCACGCTTATATAACAGTAAAGCGGGCGCTGAATTTGCCCCGGCGGCAACTGGGGACAGAGTAAAGAAGAGCGAACGTGAGGGGAGCACGGGAAAGAGGGCTGATTAGCATAATCAAATCGCATCAAATCCCAAGCATTCAATTGCACGCATCCCCCTAATCCCGCCTCGAGCAATGCATCCGGCCTGGCAATCCAACCAACCGCGAACCCGTTTTTAAAGCGAGAACAGCCGGGCCAAGAAACGCTACAAAAATGTCAGTTTTTTTCCTCTCCAAACAAACGCCGGATTCACCAACGCAATTATTTTATGAGACACCAAGATACATATCGAAACAGCTGATTGATGGCAGAGGAATGATGAATTAAGAAAGAGGAAACCAAGTCGTTGGCATGGCAGGGGAAGCTCACCTGGCCTGGGCGAGGAGGCAAAACTCGCGCGCACGCTTGGGGACTGGGATCCAAGACTGCTCAGGGACGCCGCGGCGCGTGTTCTTGGTTCGTGGTCGCCGGGCGCAGGGACAGCCGCTGCAGCATGGCTGATGGCGCTAGTGGGTGCTGGAGTTATCGAAGGATTGGGTTCGGTTTGGCGCGGGCAAAGAGCAAGGAGGGGGAGTATCGCAGGCAGAGAATGACTTATTACGGGGAGACGGAGGAAGGCGCGGAGCGCCAGGTCCCCGGCCGCGCGACTGCGACCCCATCACCATCGCCAGATTTGGAAGCGGCAAAGCATAAAATAAATAAGAAATTTTCGAGAAATGCACTGTTTGTATGCTGCCCCCCCCCCCCCCTCTTTTTAAGAATCCCGGTCTCTTACTAGTACTCTCTCAAGAATTAAAAAAAATATATACTAAAAACGATGAGAAAAAAGATAAAAGGTAGAAAGAGAAAAAATTATTAAAAAATAAATATGATTTATAATTTAAAAAACTTATAAGCTTTAAATAATTTATAATTTAGAACGAAGAGAGTATCAGCGATAGAATTTTGTAAACTTTGACATGCATGTTTGCTCTTTTTTAAACGGATTTAATTATTTAATCTAAAACAGTATGTGACGCTGCATGTTTGTAGGATGCGAATCCTTTGTATTAATGAGAATGTATTGAAAATTAATAACATGTAAGTTCAATTTTACATGTCATTTACTCACCGATCTATCTTTGCGACACCGCTTTCTCTAGTTGTTTCTGCCACTTCTGACTGGTCCAACGCTGATGCGTGTCTTATTCCTTTTCTTTTATATATGATCTTTACTTTTCTATATTTTCTTCTCCATTTATTTTTTCAAAGTTCATTTTCGGTGACCTTACGACGTAGTACGAGCAAAAAATTGTCAGCATTTACTTCAGGAAACCCGTGTAAATTGTTCTTTGAACAACCCGAAAATAAGCACAGCGCCATATGTAGAGGACGGACAGTGAAATTGTTCAGTTTAACCACGTCGCATTCTCCCATCAAGCTAGGCCTGGGTCTATACATCCTTAGGCCTGCAACACGTCGATCTGCTCATGTAATGCTTACCTGATCCACGAGATGCTCATATTTTCCTTGCTCTGGTGGAATGGGTACTCCTAGTACTCCATGACTGAGGCAGATGCAATGACCTGAAGGCCTCGCTGTCACTCCTAGTACAGCATCTGTATCTGAAAAAAAAAATCTGCTTTGCATTTGACTCAGTAATTTCAGAAACAAACGGCAGGCGAATGGATGTTGGATTAACCCCTGGTTCAGATTCTCCGAACAGAACATTAGCAAAGTTAATTACTACTACTTGCACACTTATTGTTCCGAACTGCTTACGCTAAACTGGCTCATCAAAGTGGGGAACAGTTTGATGCACCTAACAGATCGTACCACCTTCCGCTGCCGGGGCTTGGCTTTGGGCGTACAGTGCGTCGAGGTAGTTGAGTGACTTTCAGTAAGAAATGAGCAGATAATGCAGTTAGGCATCGCGAGCGATACGAAGCATGCATGAAACCAAACATCTTGCTTGTGGATTTGGTAAATGGAAACAGAGAGGGAGATGATGATGATTGCTAAGAGACGTCGGCTAGTTTGTTGAAACCTACTGGATATGCATGAGCAGATAGATATTCACTGCTATCTAACCCAACAGCCCTGTAGTTCCAAAGCTGTTTCGTGGTTCCCAAAAGATGCAAGTACGTCTTATCTCTTCTCAATATGTTTTGGAGCACAGCTTTACACGAAAGCAACTGCCCCCAATGACTTATCCAGCCGATGCGTGCATGGCTGCATAAACCCGAGTAAAGCACCATGTGCTTCCAGTTCTATACAGTTTCATCTCACGAGTATGAATTACTTAAGAAAAATACTCTTTTCGTTTTAAATTATAAGTTATTTTAAAGCTTTCAAAATTTTTCTAAATTATAAGTTATTCTCACTTCTCAATACACTTTTTTCTGATATTTTTTTATCTTTATCTCTCTCCTCATTATTTTCAACAAATTTTACCTTTTCTACTCTCCTTAATTCCCATGCCCGGATCTAAAATGATCTATAAATTGAAATGGAAAGAGTATCAAAAACCATTAGGAGTGTGGCCAGTTTGTTTGTTTGGTCATGTCTTGTAGGCACTTAGCCTTTTGTTTTGCCAGTGCTAGGGTCGTTTTGTGGTGTGTTTGGTTGTAAAAAAGTCGTATTTGTACTCTATCTTCTCTCTTAATGCGAAATGCGCTACACACAGTTTTGAAAAAAAAAAGTAGCACAGCTCAAGGTTGCTCACTCCAGATAGTTCTTAACTGAAGACAATTTTTGGTTCTGATAGTTAAATCTGCAAAAGCTGAACAACGCCGCATTAGCTATCTTTGATATTGAGCCGTTCAATTCGAATAATTCATTTATTCCTCTGCTTGCATACTTGAACAGTGACAGATTATACCACATTATATTTCTAAGCTTGGGTTGTCCTAATGATAAACTAGTGCCACTGGTAGTGTCAGGAAGACTACTTATTAGTGCCCCTAGATGAAGCAACATGGCAATGAGAATGCCTTTGTATTCAACATTTTGTTAGCAAGAGCGAAATTTGTACTCCCTAATTCTGTTCACTAAAAATATGTTTGGTAGCACAGCTATCCCTAAACGATCTTCAAATTAATAAGCAACGAGAGATAGCAACGTATCTGACAATCATTGTCTGCCGCAATCATATCAACAATCAAGATGATTTGTCCTCTGATCGTGAAATGCAGGTTTGGTGTGACGTCTTCAAGTAGAGCCGCTCACCCCGGTTTGCTGGTAATGCATCATATTCTAGTCAGTGCTTGCATGTCCAGCAACAAAGTCCATGTTCTGATTTATTTAAATATTATTAATTGAAACTGCTATTCGAGCACGACCACTAGATCTAAACAATTCTAAAGTGTTCTGGACAACCTAATATTCCTGCTAGAATCTGGCACATATGTACATTACCCGAACATTTGTGGCGTAGGCCAATGCTGCTACCGATGTTTATCTTCGAGGAATCCTGGGCGCTCCTATCCGCTTCACCTTGTTGAGGGATGCGCCAAATTATCTAAATTAATCCATTAACCTAGCAATTAACTAAATATATCAGTGTCATATAAATTTACTAACGATTCGTCAGTGTCTGTCCACGGACAATTGCACGCTGCGTGGAGCTTGTCCGTTCATACCAACAACAAGACGAGTCCTTTAATCATAAACTACAGTAATGTTCGGATCACGTACCTCGGGTACCTAACAGATCGCGCTCCAATGGGTAAAAGTCGGGGGTCAGGAGGTACGGGTTTCGACCCCTCAGCGGCGACCTACGGCGGCTGTGTGTTTGCCGCGTAGGAGTGTGAAGACCCTGGCCTTCAGAGATCAATCCCGAGGGTGATCCTTAGAGGTAGGTACCGCGTTATGTTACATTTACTCTGATGATCAGCTGCCATCCGTCCCGACAGGACGAGACGAGATTCACCACGGCAACACTCCAGCAGAAAGCTGCGACAGCTGACAGACACGACGGGACAGCACTGTAGCTGCTACAGTGACGTCGGACGAGCATCATTGTACTTGTCGCTGTGCACGACGCGACGGGTCATAACCACGTCTGGACAGAACAAAATGATGGCGACAACGACGGAAGGGCCCACCTGTCAGCGAGATGACAGGATCGCGTAGGGCCTATTACCTGTAACCCCAAGGCTTCCTCCTATATAAAGGAAGACCCGAGGAACGATAAAGACAACGGTCGAACATCACCATAAACAACAGTCACAAACACACGAAAGATAAATACGAGCTCCATTAAAACCCAGGGATCCTTGCACCCTTCCGAGCAAGCACCCCATTCACCCACGTTCTGGGTTCTCCCTCGAAGAGAGGATTCCATCCTGTAACGTTATCTTTGAGATAATCCGCTCTCTAGACGTAAAGTATTACACCGTTTGAGTGGCCCGAACCAGATAAAAAATACCCTCGAGTCTTTCTCAGACCGAGCTCTTCAGAGTTCGAAGACACACCACCCTCACGATCGTATATTCACTGTGTCGATGGTTCGAACGCCGACAAGTACTGTCTCGTGCATATGGCCGTTTCACCAACGGCTGGCGAGAGAGATATTTAATTAGTTTTGATATAAACAACCACTACGTATCCTGTTTCCATTTCAACGGAAAGTGTAGCAATCCATATATGCATGCAGAGAATCCAGCCCGGTACGTAGTCTCTCGTAAAACAAAAGGGAAAAGGTCGCCGTTAGATGAACCTGCTAGCACTGTTCACAGAACCGGCCTACAAGATCTGGCTGGGATTCTTCTCCGACTCATTCTTCCCCGGGAGGAAGACGATCCGCTGCAGCTTGCACGCATGATTGTTCCCACATGTCAACTTGCACGGAACAGCACGGCCGACAGGCAAGAGCCATTGGCGCTAAGTAAAGGGGACGAATTAACGAAATTCCTTCCATCTGCATGATGCCTTCCAGTGGACGACGCCGTCGCGCGCTCTGGACTCGGTGGGTCGATCGGTACCACACGTCGCTGCATGCAAGTGACGCGCCAGCCCTGATTAGTTGTGTGCGCTGGCTTCTCAGATCGAAAGATCGATCTGGATTTGTGGCATTTAATATCGTAGTTGATTTTTTTAATTTAACTTTAATTATTTATTTTATTAAAAAAATTGTTTCAATGTGTAAAATTTTAAGTTATCATTCAAATAACTCTAATAATAAATTAAATTATATCAAAATATATCAAAGATATTAAATATTTTTAAATAAAACGAATTATTAAAATTAAATTTAAAAATTAATGACGACATCAATTAAAAAACAACAGAGCCGACCGAACGACGTGGTCGCATAAAAGGACGGGTGAGGGATCATAAGAGGCTTGCTGTAAAGAGCCCGTGCCGTGCCGCGTCGAGGAAAAGCACCCGGTCGAATTTTTCGGTCGTCGTCCGTGTCCGGAATTCTCGCTTTGATTTGCTTCCATGTCGTAATCCCCGTGACGCTTTTCTTTAGCAACAGTAGTAGAGTACTACTACTACTTGCCGCTAAAATTGATCGAACCGTGAGCATTATTGTGCTTGCCGTATCACGGCCGGCGGTGAATTTCTGAGTCAGCCAACGCGACTAGACCGGTCACCTGTTCCTCTCCGCGGATGGAAAGCTGCCGCGGCGACTGGCGAGTCATCCCGTGCGTGCTATCCGCGTCCATTGACTCGGGCCCTGGGCGCCGCACAGTTTCTCAGGTATCTGAATTTCGTCTCGATTTGACTCGGCCTTGGTACAGACTTCTCGCTCGTTTTATTCGAACTTGTCGCTACCAAACGTTCACCGCTGGGCAGCGATCACTTTCAGTTCATCGGCAACGCATCGCGAGGTCAAGATTAGCGGCGTCAGCACATGCACAAACCGGTGCCGATCTGTTGGGACGGCAGCGGGGCATAGCAGTATGAGTAAACGGTTGTGTGCTAGCTGTGTGTTGCGGACAGGCCAGTAGACGAGATGCGGAAGAGCAAGAATTAGAGACGACGCACTATATTGCGTACCATGTATATCCATACGATGCCGCAATTTTGTTCGATCGATTGTACTCGGTGCAAGGCAGCTGAGCAAGCTTCACCTTGACTTGTAGTATCTCGCTAAACAAGTAAAAGAGATGATACGGTGCTACTTGAGAGATATTCCAGATATCTTCACCTCTTTAATTAATCTTAGACATTAATTTTTAAAATTTGGTATCGGATTTATTATTTTTAACATTGGACTCACTATTTTTAGTATCAGTTCATTATTTTAATATCTTTGATTAAATATTTACTTATTAGATCTGATCAAACCGAGGACTGTAATTAATTTGTATTGTTTCATCTCTCAACAAGTAAACATGATGACAGTATACAGCTCAGTTAACATCCATGACAAACAAGGCGACAACTGGGCAGGTTACAGGTGACAGCACCATGCATAAACAATAATTTAGAAGTCCCGCAACCCGGATGCAGAAAGATGCCGCGCTTTGCGTCTCTGGAGCTGTACGTAGCAGCTGAAGCGCGCGTGCTTCTCTGAACTAGACAGGGAAGAGATGCATGCATCAGTGCCTGGACGGCCAAATGGGCCGCGCAGCCGTGTCGCCGCTTGCGGCAGCAAATCCCACGAACTCTCGATCACGAACCACCAGAACCACCGGTAACACCTCGTAACACTGAAAAGACAATATCTTTGCTTAGCTTAACTGGCGGAGGATCGGAGCGACCGAGGTTGAGTCCTAGGAACTCGTCACGGACTCCAATGCCGTATGCGGTGCATCTCGCAAGGCGCACGGCGATGAGTGAGGTGCACTGCACCAGCAGCGAGCTGACTTGTGCGCTCCAGTTGCTGTTCGCTCCGCATAATATAAAATGCATGACCTTGCCATCATCGTCAAAAGGGTGGGGAGAGGTGGCAAGAATTTACTCCTCCGTATCGAACAGCCTAGGCTCGTACTGTGTACAAGTGTCAGCGCGGCTGTATTCCCCGCTCCGTTCGATACATCCCATGTGGAGTAAATGTTCCCTGTGAGGTACTAGTACCAATGCAATGGCCATGTGTTGTCTTGGCACAAGTCTCTTACTAACATAAATCTTAGAGTTACAGTGCTAAGCTACCATCATGTAGGGTTCGTTGTGCGGCATGTCAGCGGCGGTACGTGGTATGGGAGGGTGTGAAACCGTCAAACAGATGTTTCCCCGAGTCCACTCTGTCGGTGCAGGAGTCGCACGTCGGCTATCGGATCGATTCCTCCTCACGGAAAGCGAGCAGGGAGACGTACGCGCTCCAGCTTCGAAGTCCGAACCCTTGTGCAAAAAAATTGCAACGCGAAGGTATCCATCCATACTGATGCAGTGCATGAGCATCTGACATGACACTGGCCTTCGTCTGTGACTGTGTGGCGGCCGGCGCGCGAGGACGACGTGCCGAGTTAAATGACCTGGTCGGCGAGCTAATCTAGTTTGGGGTTTGGGATGGAAAAAAAGAGAGAATATTCTTATGGAGTATTAGAAAGTAAAAATGATAATTAATTTTTTGAACAGATTTTGAATTGTGTGGACGGAGGGAGTGATACGTAGCCGAACCGAATGTCAGCGCATGCATGCATGTGTCCAACTGTTTTCAAGCGTCCAGAGCGCGCACTGCCTGACAACAATAAGTCGATTCGTTCCAGGCTGGATGGCCGTGCGACGTACTACATGCACTCACCTGCCGCGGTTTGAGCTGGCCATAGGACAGGTCGGTCGTCCCGATCAGATGCATGCCGACGTCGGCGCTGGCCGTGCGAGAGTTCAGTACAGTGTCCACGTCCACGCGCTTGGCACGTAGCTATCCAAGGCATTCAAGCAATGAGCAGAGACAGTGCGTGATAAGAACGGGCCATGCTTCGCAGGAAACGCAGCACGATCCACCCACAACGGACATGTTCCGTACATCACCGTGATGGGCTTCTCAATCATTCGGAGCAACCTATCGATCGATCGAAAC
Organism: Zoysia pacifica; assembly: GCA_001602315.1. NCBI lineage: Eukaryota > Viridiplantae > Streptophyta > Magnoliopsida > Poales > Poaceae > Zoysia > Zoysia pacifica. Next base: position 5,942 of record BCLH01001416.1, on the reverse strand, counting down.
GGACTCTTCGCGGAGGCGTGCGCGCGCGCGTCCACCACCCCGACCGTACACGGAGCTTTCGGCCCCCGTCCTACATCAAGGTTCCGTTGCGGGCAAACAGTACAGAGCAGTGTCGCACGCACTGTGACACGGATGCTGCCACGAAACCGTCCCTGTTATGGTACTGCTCTGTAAGTGCAATACATCGTGCCGGAACAAACGAGTCGCACAGCGAATTCGCTCAGTCGCCGCGCGCGCGCGGCCGGGTAGATCTCCAGGTTTGTAAGGACGCTGTTGGATTCTAGCAAGAGGTCCCCCGGTTACGTCGCAGTCCCTGGTCTAGCAAGATGGGCGTTCCAAAACTATCTGCGCACCGGGAACAGTTTCGGAGATCGCGATTTTGTGGGTCGCGTCGGAATGGACGGAGGGAGGCGAGGCGTGCCTTTGAGAAGGCCGTTTCCGTGTCATGTACTAATGACTAATGGGCCGACAGGGAGCTCCTACTACACGTATTATATTTTGACGGGCCTTGAGCCTTTGAGACGGGCTTACGGTCTGGTAGGATTCAGGCCCATATGTAGTTGGACTCTCGTCGCTCGCTTCGCGGAACTTCCGGCCGGTCTAGCAGCCTAGCCCACCTTGAGCTTCCTTTCGGCACGGAAATATTACGGGAATTTTCGAATGAAACCTGGGCTACGATGTCACTCGAGCCATCTTCCGTTCCTGTACCGCACCGCACGTCCAGTGCCTGCACGAGTTCGACGGCACGGTCTGGTGAAACGCGGCACCTGCCGAGCGGCGTCGCTCTGAGAATTCTCAGGTAGCCAATGGACGAAGAGGAGCGGAGGCCGTGACAGGCCTTGATCTGAAGAGATGAGCAGATTTTTTACCCGGGCACGCATATCCGACCATCGGTTAGAAAAAGCCACGGGGAGAAATCGTCCCGCGCGGCCACCCACCGCAGCGCCGGACGATCGAGGTGGTCCCGCTGAGATTTGGAACCGGTGTGCGGGCGATCGCGATCGAGCAGCAGGCGCGGAGATTCAGGTCGTCTTGCGACTCTTGCCGTTGTCTCTCCTTTGACAGCGATGCCTTCGCAGCCGCAGCCGCAGCCGCAGGTCAACAAGTTTTCCATCACCCCATGCTACAACCTGACAATGCAAAACAGTACTTCATATACAGCTCTTTTACGTGCCGTGTAGCAGTGGCCAGTTGCCTCTCCCCTTTGTGCTGGAGTAGCTCGCCACGACGCGTCCAGACGCTCGCCGTACGGGCATTCGATCCCTTGCATGGTTCAACGTGATCCTGGTGTCGCGACCGAGCAGCAATGTTCCTTCCCACAGTGAGGACGCGCTAGCTCTAGAGACCCACACGCGAGACGCAACGACGAGTTGGGTTGGATTCGCGGCGGATTTGATTTGACCTATACCGCCGCGCGCGCACATTTCTTCCTGTCTCAGGACTGACCGAAGGGAAATATACTCTATTTTTTGTGCTGAAAGTGGAGAAGGTGAGGCAGTGAGCTCACGAACGAAGGTGACGGTCGGAGACGCGGCAGGACTGGGCGTCGAAATTTGGAGCTTGCTGTCGAGCGCTAGCTATCGATCCTTGGGAGGCGTGGGTTTGGTGTTCTGCTCGCTGATGGAGAAGCCATACCATTCAGGTGGAGGCGTGGAGCACCAACAGCATTTTCTGGGTAGAATTGACCGCTTCTTGTTTCACTTGGCCTGTAGAAATCATTGTGCTGCTGCATACTTGTAGCTGCCGTAAGTGGATGGTGGCGCGGACAGGAGGATGAGTTTCTACCCCTCTTTTTCCACGGTCGGCTTCAATTTCCTACTCCTACCAAGGTGCACAAAACGTGGTCTGGTCAAGTACAAATCCGGGAATTTCAGCTGATGACAGTGCTAACTCAGCTTTCCACTAGCGGCCGGCACCCCGCTCGTCCAAAACAATGGCGGCCACCAAACCCAACTTTTCTGCCTCTCTCGTCTTCGCAGCGAAGAAATGTCCAACGGATCATTCCGCTGCCACCGGTCCTTTTCTCGGACATTCGCCTTTGAGCCGATGATGTTCCCGGTTCGATCGATGTCACGGCGACACGATGACGCCTTCGTTTCGTTGCTGTCTTCCCCTGCACCCTTGACCAGCCACGTGAAAGAACGCTACTCCTAGCTAGCAGATCCTGAATGGTGTCCGTCCGTCAAGCCACGGGCGTTCAACGCAGCTTGACCGGCTGCTCGTTCTCGACCACAGGCTTGAGCTTGACCAACGAACAGAACGGACCGCCGTTGCTCAAGCCGGATGGACGGACCACAACAAAACAACCGCCACCCTTCCACAGCAGGGGCTCGCTCGTTCCCTGTCCCATTCGTTTCCAGAAGCCCGGCAATATTCCTCTTCTCGTCATCGCCTTCGCATCCGACGCGTCGTCCCAAGCAGTCGAGGACAAGGCCAAAAGCGACCGCAGGAGTAGCGGACGAGGGGTAGGGTGTGGAGAGGGACGTTCGATTTGCAGGCACAACCATGAACGAAAGATTTTCTTTTCTGAAAAGGAATGAGTGAGTGAATGTTTACACTTGTAAAGATGCAAGTGACACGTTATTTAAATCGGGGGGGGGGGGGGGGGGGG